>JAXBDA010008569.1:0-14537 GCA_036023075.1 Gaultheria prostrata | reverse complement strand
ATTCAAAAAATAATTAATTTTCACTATAATTTCATACTTGTTAGATTCGTCTCGTCGAGAGGAACCAATAAACCACAAAAAATTGACGCAAAACTAATAAATGCAATTTTTTTTTGAATAAAGACAACAACTAAACCAAAAAATCAAAATTTAGTGGAACAAGTTGTGGATTTAAATCACAACCAAAGGCCTAAAAAACTAAAAACCCAATAAACCCCTTTAGTGGAACACCCCTAATATTGTTATTAGTTTAGGATAAAAATTTTGAAATTTTATTCATCTTGATGGAATGAATAAAAATTAAAAGCTGCTATAACTAAATGTTACTATGAAAGATGTACAGAGTTAGAAACACACATATTTTTAGCTTATTTCTGTATTTTTTGAGATTTCTTTTTATGCTCTATACATAATATTTTACTTTTCAATTTCTCGCGTTAACACAAATTCGAAGGGTCAAATATTTTCATCAAAAGCTAGCTTTAAAAAATCATTAACAATTAAAATGAACTACCCCAATCTAAACCCAAGTTTGGTGATTTTTGTGTTAAATGAGGTAGTATTACTAAAAAGTACCAAGCATGTGTCCTTCAATCTACCGACCCACGATTGAATTCCTTACGTAAAAGTACCCATACACATGTGCAGGGTCGTATTTTTGTCCACAAGCTGCACGAGTATATCTATAGCCGGTCTTGAGTTAAAGTTTGAAATACAACTGCTTTAGGCTTTGAAATTTACAAATTTTATGGGTCCTTTTTACGTTGGTACCTCTTCTTATACTAACAAAAAAAAAAGTTCCATCTTAAATTTTAGTTTTACGCTCCCGAAAAGTTAGAATCGGTCTTGAGCACATATGAGATTCACCTCGCGTAATAGGCGCTACAAATAATCGTCGTATCCAAAACATTGAACACGCTCATCACTAAAACAGACATCAATTAAGCAAACTCTCTTCTTCCATCTATGTTTGGTACAATTATTTGCACCCAACTTGTCACACTCATAGCTCCCAAGTTAATGAGTTCAACATGTGGTGCAAACAATGTGAAAATGAGATGTTAAAAAAGGACAATGTGAACATGAGGCTTTCCCTTCCACACAAGACAAAGATGTGGGGAAATTTTTTTTTTTTTTTTTTATTTCAGTAAAAGTTTCATTTGGCATAAGAAACAATCTAATGGGCAAACGCAAATCTAAGTAAAAGAAATTGAGTAAAAGGTTCAGTAACCCGACAATTTGATATAGGTTTGAGTAAAGAAGTGTGTTACATTTTGAGGGATTTCTCTCTATTTTGAGTTAATTGATCGAGTTAAAAAAAGGTTAACAAGTGGAGATGCTCTGAGTGGTCCATCGTTTTTTGTATTTTAACCTTTACAGTCAGTAAATAGCTCATGAATGTAATTGCTTTTAGGAGCTCAAAATTGTAGAGCATTAATTTACTTTGTTTATTTCTAGTAATTGGCAAAGGAACCACCCAGTCATAAAGCACTGTTCCGATCCACCGAAGTAAATTTTAATATCGCCCTGTAGAGGAATCGAACCCTATCCAAATCTCTTCCCTCCCACTGGGGCAAGCCGAAGGTGGTATTTCTCATGTTTTTTATATGACTCAAACACTATTTTATGATTACAAGTCACATGAGGATAAAAATGATGTACGTATGGCTGAAATTTAAAGTGCCAGCACATAGAGTCGACAAGTCGGAAGTTGAAGACCCATATCAACTTTCAAGGAGTTCAGACCAATGAGTATGGTTAACTGTGGCTACAAAGTTCTATTTAAAGTCCTAGCAAACAAAACGAATGACTAGGACTCTAACAAACCACACAAATAAGTAATTTTTATAAATTTTTAGGAGTTATCTAGTAGTGTTACCATCAAATTTAGGGGGTTCATTTATGATTTTTTTTTTAAATTTCAATATAATAGTAACATTTTTTTTTTGTCCCGTGGGGTCGGCTGACCCCCACCCTACAAGGTGGAGTCGCCCCTGCTCATTATTGTGGTGTCCTACTTCAAATGACCCTTCTGGATTGACTCTTTTCCACTGTAGCAGCGATATTTGACTCTCTTGGTATCTATGCACAAGTAGCACCCACCTTTAGCGCCCAACCTGGCCTGGAGTTGGCCAGGGAAGGTACTCCGACGGTCTAATGAGAAACTTAGAGAGAGAAGTACCAAAGAGGTAAAGACAAAGAGAGTGAATTGTGTTTGTACCTTCTAGGGTTACCTTCTCTTCATTTATTGTGTTGTGTACCTTCATTTATTGTAGATTTTACGCGCGGCTCGGATGACGTCACGCTACATCACGAGCCAAGTTCGTTATGATTGCATGTGCATACTAGGAGTCACAGAATGACACGTGTCATAACCGCTCAGCCATCGGCATGATGACGCAAGAAGGACACGGTTACGTGCACATGGCCTGTCAAGAGCTAGTCACACACCGTCTCGAATGACGTTATACGTGACGTGTTGTTTGAACTGCCTTCTGCATTCATCGTGAGTCACTTCGGGTTTACACGGCTCAAGTGACTCATCCGAATCAATCTCGTCTAGGCCAAGATGCCGATTCTTACCAATTCGTACCGTCTTGGTACAACTCCATTGGGCTCGGATAATGGTTCGGCCCACCTTATCAAGAGATGGGCTTTATCTCACCTAATGGTTGGGCCTTGGGTCTGAACCAACCTGGACCCATATAACCGTAATATTTTGGCCCACTACAATTACTAAATATATACTCCCTCCGTCCCAATTTGTTGGTCTATTTTCACTATTTGAGACCTCTTAAAAAATCGTCTATATTTTCTAATTTATAATATTTTTTATATCCAATATGGATCTTGTTTGATAGATCTCAATTAGTTTTATTATACAAAATTTTTAAAATCCTATTAAACTTTATAGATTGTGAAATATAGACAATTGTTTGAGTGGCACGACTGCCCAAAAGGGTCCAACAAATTGGGACGGAGGGAGTATATCCTATAAGAATGTGTGATGAAAATGATGTTGGAAAATCACTTAGCGGTGCCCTAAAACCACTAAATAATTACCCGTAGTTGGAGACTACGTTGTACAATCCTGTGATAAACGTTAATGATTGTTAATTGAAATATCGAAACCAGATGCTAGTCAATGAGGTTATCACAGTTGTTAAACAATTTGTATCGGCGGGATTATCATCCTAATAAGGTCGCATTTCTAGGATTAATTCTTCTCAGCAGCTATTTATTCTTTGGGGCCATCTCACTTTACGTAAATGCATGGAAAGGATTGTGAGAGGACCATGAGAGACTAATCAGGTTCATTGGGACACTCGTCCTTCCCAAAAGGCATTTGGTTTGCGGAAACATACGGAGTCTCAACGTCGGAAACTTAAGTTCGGAATCGTCGGGTTAGGAGATCGAGAGAGAGAAATACAAGGACAAAGCAATTAGCATCGGCCCGTTGCTCCTGCAGCTGCCTCGTTCCTCGAAAGCCGGCACCGTAGCTGCGGAAATCAAGTCGATCCACCGTCTACGATGCCGACCCATTCCGTTCCCCGCAGACTTGGGCTTTCAAACTTTTTAATGGTTTCAATTTTCAGTGAGAGTCTGAGAGAGATGCTGCAAGGAAGGAATACAAAAAACATAAAACGCGTTTACGTTTGGATTTATTTGGAAATTTTTTTAAGTGACTAGCTCGCAAACCCCAACAAAACCCATGTTTCTAAGGAGTATATATGTATCAATTTTACCAATTAAAAAAAAGTGAGGGATTAAGCTACAGTAAATTGGACCTCAGGCTCCTTATATGGGCTTCTCGGTGTACAAATGTTATTGGGAAACAAAAGTGATTTTAGCAACCAAGCTAAACTCAACCCAAAAGTTTTTACCTCTTTTTTCAGTCAATCATTTTGCTTCTCAGCTGAAACCCTTTTCTATGTTCATAATAATGGGCATCATTCCACTGTTCTATGTATACACCTCTTAAACGCACTACCTATCAGAGTGAGCTCCACAACATATTTTGCTAATTCAAACCGTTTATTTTATAGGTCTCAACATATTTATTATTAATGCAAAAAATTAAGTTCATTGTACATTGGTAGCAATATTAAAAATTCTAGAAAAATAGACCATTAAAGTTCTTGTTAGCCAAGTGACTTAAATCATGGACTTACCAATATCTGATCGGTAGGATTATTTGCATAAATGGTTTATATGACTCGAGCTACAAAATGGACATCTCAGATGTTCAAAATAGGTTTTGGGACCACACGCTATTGAGTTATGCATCCAAATGCTTTGTACGTAACAAAGCTCTAAAATCTGAGTCAGTGTAGGCAGCAAGTCCAGAAACAGTTCACCAGGCAAAAAAAAAAAAAACAATTGCTTCTTAGCTGGAAACTAAAAGGTAACCGTTCCACAGAGGGACTTTCGGATTTTTTGACTTTCCATGAGTCATTTTCCTCGCATATATTATCTAAAAAGCCAAAAGTTAGTAGAACAGTCATTTTAAAGTAGATATGAAAGGAATCTTCATTAACTATACATAAAAACATGTATGTTCATTAAATCATTGCCACAATTCTTTTGTCAAAGGAGCACAAATGGACAAAAATGATAGTCCGGCGAAAAGTACAGAAGATTTTGGACAATACTGACACTACAACACTGACATTCATGAGGTTAAAAATATCTTTGCACTAACTAGAGGATAACTACAGAGGCCTGATAAGCACATGGAGCAAGAGCCACAAATAGAACGCGTCAAGGGTTAAAAGCACAAAAAACACATGGATAAAAATGGGGCATCAAATAACAGCACTCGACGCTGTATCTTTGTGAGGAGGAACGTATATGCTGAGATCATCCATGTTGGTGCAGCCACGTATGGTTAACCCGTGCTCGTTGGCCAAATGCAATACGCATATGAAACACAAATGGGGAGAGATGTCCTCGAGTGATGCAGCCGCCCTGCAGTCATTTGGAAAGCAGGCCAACATGTGCTTGAAAGACACTGTTTCTCCATCCTGCCCCTTTAACAAACGAAGTTCCCCATCTTTAGACTTTTGTTATTAGAAATTGTTAACCACTGCCCAACGGGTGGTTTTTAGCTTTGATGCATGTGTCAAAACGTGTACATGAAAATGCATGAGAAGTGCAAAAATACATGTGAAAGTGTTCCAGAATGCAATATTTGCATTGACAGACCCTTCTACTGTATGTACTTTTGTGCATTAAAACAAGAACAATCATCATGAACTCAATATAGCACCTAAGTTGAGCACTAAACTAAATGGCCCGCTGTCCCAATATATTTTAGGTCTTACCATATCCAGTAAATAGTTCAAGAACAGAGTAAACAAGTAATTTCATAATTGAACAGGAATGTATTCCCTGCATTTCCACAGTCAGTATTTGCACCTGGGCTTTAGTCATTTACACCTTAATTTGTGTATATGGTAGTAATAGTAGCTTATGTCCAGCAAATTACTCGAAAAATGTGAATAGGGTCCTGCCTTCCTGCAGGGAAACCTCGAGCAAAATGAAAAAGAGTACCAAATTCCACTGCAAACACATTTCACGGCGAAAACAAGAAGAATATCTAGCATGACACCAAAGCCTAGCACAACTCCAGAATTCAAACTAAGGAGTCCTTCCATTGTAAATTAAATTTGAAATAGCGAAGAAATGTTATCATACCCATTTAAGTGAACAGCCATCAAAATATGCTGGTAACAGTAGCAAAAAGTGAAAGAAACAAAGTAAAGAAATCCTTTCAACAGCCATTTCAGGTTTTATGTTTAGCACAGAACAAGCAACTGTTTTGGAACAGGCAATCAAAATCATTGCCCTATGACAACATTCATTTAGACTATCAACAAGAGTGGGCATTTCAAGGACTGAGCAAGGAACAAATAACCATTCCAATCAAACGGCAAATCTATCGTGACTATACCAAGAATACACCTAATTTGACTTATCAATTGCACCATGTAAAGGCTAAAAGATTATCCCTTGTATTGTGGCCTTGCCTGGGAAAAATGTGTTCACCTTGTTTTAGTTAGTATATGTATAGTAAAGAGACAGAAATTTCATTTCAACAACTTATATTCTATGAGGTAAATCTGCTTTGGCAAAAACCAAAAAAAAATCTCACCAAGGGCAAGAAGCTAGATTACCTGAACAGATGTTTGAGTAAACTCTTGTATATGGTCCCAAAGAGTTTCTTTCAGTGCTTGAACGTCAACTTGTTTGGAAGCTTTATCATACTTTACTTCAATCTTGTTCACCTGAACAAAACAGTATACGATTGACTAAATATATATACAAAGTATAATATCAAAACTTTAGTGGTATTACAACAACAGAACCCATCTAGTCCCCAATCATTGGGGGTATGGGTTGGGGACGATTGGAGACAGACCTAACCTTTGGCAATATGCACAAAGTGGCTGCTCTCAGAGTACCACTGAAACAGTGGCCCCCTAAACCTCCAAGAACTGAGGAGCTACAGGGACGTTTTGCTGCAGAACCATACCCTCAAATCAAAGCCGAAAGGCATCAGGGAGGGCAGGCCTAGAGACCCAAATTAATTTTTGTGCTCATTACCATGCATCCTTCATTCATGGTCCAGAGCATCTCACTAATGAGCACAGAAAACTTTAGTGGTATTACCATAACACTAAATACAAATCTTAATCAATTCCCTTTCCCATGAATTCAAACATAAAATTACAAATCATAACTGAGAAGTGACCATAATGTCATTTGATAGGCCTCCATGTCCACGTATTTCACTCAAGCCACCATATAATAGTGCACAGATCAGGAATAGGTATAAACCAACCTGACGAGGCTGAGAAACAAGTGTGTTCGAGTCCTCCACATCACTATGAGCATCTCCATCATCGTATTGACCACCAAATTCATTGTCATCATCCCACGTCGGCAATGGTCCATAATCATCTCTATGTTGAGTCGATTCTACTGAAAAAAGAATCAGGCATGGTACTCAGTAAATCATCATGCTTATTACAAGGTAGATTCCGTCATTTTTAATGATGCAATAAGGCTAGTAGTTTCAAACTTTTCATTCCTTGTTCAAGCATCACAATGTTGGAATATTACTGTGAGGAAAACTGGCATTAAAATTTCATAATTTAAAACTGAATCTGTGATACAATATCTTTGTTCTTTTTCTACTTTTCAATTGTCAATTTTTTATTCTTTTTATTCAAAAACTCGTTTTTTCATTTATTCACTTCCAAAACCTATGCCATTATCTTGACAGTGACTTATTCGCATTTACAAGAACTCTTCTGTTCACAAGCCTAACTACATATTGTTTCTCTTTCATAAATAGCAATCACAAGAAATTGGGAAGTAACTTATCCAAAGAGATACATAATTTTTAAGAGCGCCAACCAAAATATTAGGGGACACTGATAGCTTAAAAAGCGAGAAGATATGCACTTGGGATAAGAAACAAGGTGGCATGACCATAAACAATGAAATGAGTATAAAAACAGAACAAAAGCAACACAAGGATTAATTACCAGATGACTTTCTTCCCCTTCTCCCAAGGCACTGTAACCAGAAAGTACAGTTAAAAAGATATCACCAAAAGCCAGAAAATAAATTCTAGAACAGCAACCAACTTGTCCATTAGTTATACATTACGAGTATTACCGTAACATTTGGTAGAAGAAATAACTTGACAAGATCCTCAGGTTGATAATGGCAATCTTCTGGAAGAGTGGTGTTACAAGGTGCTCGATTTACTGGCAGCAATATTGACTTGGGATTCTTAGGAGGAGCAAAGACATCAGACATCTCATTGTCCAATGCTTTTGTAAAGTCAATATCAACATCTGCTACTTTTTTAGTCCTCAGTTTCTTGGTTGTCAATGGTGACCCATTTTCTGTGGGAGGATCATCTGAACCTACAAAACAGATCATATATTCCACAACTGAATAATAGATTCTGAAAGTAGTATGTTCTTTGATGCTATGGTTGCCACAATACTCGATAACATACCTTTTGCCTTCCGATACTTCCAATGATCAGGACCCGCCCAGGCATTTTGTTTTGAATTAAAACCCAAACTTAAAAACAAATACCCATCAACTTTCTCAAACCTGCCGTCCATGTCAGGCTCATGAAAATCATCAAATTGTTCATCTTCCTGAAAAATGGAAACAACATGGTATCAAATAACTTCACTGTTTTCTCCTTCAAATAACTAAAAGAGAACCAAAACCATGAGATGAATTTTATAAACAATATCTGCTGCTTAGGGTATTGAACCCTTATAAGTGGCTACATTTTACCGAGCCACCTTGAGAGTTGCAAGAAGACAAAAGAAAACATCAATACGAAAAGAATTTACTGCATTCATTAATATGGCAGAAGAAAATAAGGATGGGTGCGTAAAATTGCAAACGAAACTTCGGAGTCCAACGAGTTTTTGGTTTCAAATATATTCTATTCATATCTTGTTCCAAAGAAGTAATCACTTTACAAAGATCCAATCGACTGAAAATCAGCCCCTTAGAATCTTGCCAAGTGTACAGCCTTAAAGTGTTTTGGTGACTCATCAGAAGCTGAATCTGTCAGAAAAGAATATCAAGTTTCAAATGGCAGCCCAAAAGCATGTTTTCACAGCCAAACCTGGGAGATTCAAAATTTAAACACAAAAAAATATTTAAGACACTTTCCAATAGCATGAATAGAGCACCTGATAATGACTTGGTAAAGTTGGATCTCCACCATAACAATCTTCACCGATCACACTTGCTTGATCATGGTGATCGAAGCCCCACGTCCCGCAGTTGTCAAATGCATCACCATCAAACTCAGCACCGTTACTATTACTATAGCCTTCATGAACTTGCTCTGCCAATTTCTGGCCAGAAGAAAACGTATTTGATGGTCTTCTACTATTTTCATCAAATTGATCAACTATATCCCTCAGCGTTGGAGTGATTTCATCCTTTGTGCGCATGTTCAACACCATGTGTTCTATATATTCTAAACAGAGGAAAAGGATAACAGAATAATAAGTGTATGGAAAAGAGTCAAGAGACAGAAACACAGAATATAACACAACAAGAAGAAAAGGCAACACACCTTTAGCAAAAGAAAGATCTATTGTATCTAATTTGTCTTGTGCATTTGTTGATATCATACACTTCCCCGGGACTTCCAGTGAATCAAAAAGCACCCGACAGTTTCCATATACTCCAAGGTTATTCAGTAGGAGACCCTTGGCCCCACCTTCATCAAACTGAGCAGATGTCTGATGATAGAGAGGATCCACAGCAAATGCAACTGAAAAGAAAAAAGAGACTCCATTATAATCTTACACATAGAAGGACAACATTAGTAGATAAGTGAGAAGATGCAGGTCACCATCGAATTTCTTCACATTAAGAGCCTCGAACGATGATTCCAACGTGAACAACGGGGATACCTGCATGTACATTTTCGCATCAGTTCAAGCATACTGAACAGGTAGTCAATAAAAGTAGAGATCTACCAACCTTCCTCTCTTGCTCTTTCTTAGAATTTCCTCCCTCTTGCCCGCTATGGTCAATGCCATCCTCAGCCACGTTATCTGGGACAAAAGTACAAAAGGGAGATGCTGAAAAACAAAGGTTCTTGCACCTGGTGTGCAGCGAAAGGCCGAAATTCAGCAACTCAAAAGAGTTGCACTACATCTAGTTGTTAAAATAAAAAAGAAGGGAATATAAGAGTCGAATGGCAGCCAAATGCAAAGGTAAAACGATCTTAGAAAAAAACAGAATGAATTTAAAAAACAAGGAAAAGAGAGATTAACACGACCAAAGCTTCCTGTTTGCAAATACTAAATAGTAAATACAACAAAGAGTAAACAACTTCTACAAGATAAGATGGGTTGACGAGTAATAGCAATTTAACCTTGTTCATTTTCTAGTCCCACTCGATTAATCCCTCCAAGGACCTTATATGCCTCCGAATGCACTGAATCCACCCTCATGGAGTAAATCTTAACTCCAGCTTCTAGCGTACAACTTGCCTACAAAAGTAGTACTAAGATTAACAAACTAGCCAAGACTTTGCATTAATTCACCAGAAAGAAGCAATGATGCATATCTCAGGCCATACATACTACAAGTCATATCTGACACACATTCTACGCATTGAAATCAAATAATGAGAAGATTTGTTCATACTTCGTAGCACACACTTGTCCACCAAAATCATCAAAGAATAGATAATGGGGTGTATTTGTTGACCCTCCAAACAAGAAAATTATGAAAATAATGTGAAAATCAACAAACAAAATATAAGAGTTCAAATATGACACATCCATTGGATGATTGCAATATGACCTCGAAATTACATATCCAACTCCTCCCAACCATAAAGAAGTCGACGACTGGTAGCATCAAGTTTTTATTAAAGTTGGTATGCAGTTCAGGTAATCTAAAATTGTCATAAAGATTCCAACTTCCAAGATATAAAAAATAACGATTGTTGCCTCATTCATGTCTTCAATAATACTGAGATAAGAGGACCAATTGTCCAGATTTTACAAAGATACTACATTGCCATTTCTCAATGAGGACTGTAACAAAAACCTAATACAGGCTCTAGGGGATAGGATGGAAAAAATAAAGTAATCGAAAAACTCAAACACACCATCAGATGTACTTGGTTCACCCAAATGTGGGATACATTTGCAATTTTTCATTATAATGAAGAGGAATACAAGAGATACATCGCAGATACCCCCACTACACTATACAGCTAGGGTCCAAATTCCAAAACATTCTATAAGCATCTCCATTGGTGTAGTTGCTATTTGGCTAGCTATTGAAGTAATATAGCAATAAACATTTGTGATTTGTTCCACCGGTGGACTACCTTTTCTTATCTTCACCACCTTTTGATGGTGAAGGTGACAAGAATACCGTTTTAGACAAACCAACACGATTGGGAAAATTTCACTATAGCCAACTAGCCAAGCTCAGTAGACCAATTTGGCACCAAGTTTAGCAATTGCTAAACATAGTATCCAGAGTAGCACCACTTTTCCGAAACTTTTTGCTAAATGACAGCCAAGCCCAGGCTACTGGCTCAACCCTAAAGCAAGAGACGTGCTTGCTTTAGGCCCCGCCATTTTTCAAGCTTACAGAAAGGCCCCCTACAAAATACCAGATATTTTGAACAGCTTAAAGAAAACAAATTCTCTGAAGTAAAAAATATAGATGGCCCGTAAACCACTCGTACACTCCTCAACAGTTAACTAATCTTAAGTGAATGAATGGAGGCCTATGTAAAGGTAAGGTTACAATGTAGAAATATTGACTACAAACTATATGTAAATTATTTCAAGGTTTCACAAAATGAATTCTAAAATTGAAATCTTACAAAGTAGGAAAATAAATTAAATACAAATGGCCTCCCTTTTGACTTTCGCTTTGGGCTTGTAAATGTATTGAGTAGGCTCAGATATGAACAATAAAAACCCAGCTAGCTTGCCATTGGAGAAGCACAAAGACCATAACCCAAAACGTATTTTCTAAATTTCATCCAATAACCACAATGTTCACACTATTCCCATAGAAGTGATACTTACCTTTTTAATTTACTATTTGGCCAGCTATTGCTATGTAGCAATGAACATTGGCGATTTGCTATATCATAGCAGTGTTGCGCCAATGGTGGACTACCCCATTTTTTAAGTCACCACCTTTTGACGCTGAAGATGACATGAATACTATTTTCAGATGAAAAAAAAAAACACCACAATTGGAAGATTCACTATAGTTTATCCCAGTGTCAAATTTGGCACCAATTTTAACAATTTGCTAAATTTAGCAGCCAAAGTACCCCATTTTCGAAACTTCTTGCTTAATGAAAACAACAAAAACCCAGCTAGCTTTACACTGGAGAAGCTCTAAGACCGTAACCCTAAATCTAGTTTTTCCATACATCGCCCAATAAGCACAATTTCGATAATATGACCATAGAAAGGTGATACCTACCTTTTGAAAGTTTGTTTCGGCATCATCTTCTTGTTCCACCTTAATTATATCGCACAGGTGATCTATCAGACTCAGCTCCCACGTATTCTTTTGGTTAATTTTCTGCACCAAAATCAACAAAATCCATTTCCACAATTCCAGTTCAACATTCTGTATCCAAATTCAAGCATTAAAAAGTAAACAAAATGATAGAGTGTAAAGTACGAACATTTTCACTGGCGAGTCTAATGCAGTTTTGGAACAACTCGAGAATCTGCTGCTTGTCGAGACAGTCATCGGTCGGAGGCTGAGGCGGAGCGGCGGCGGCGGCTTTCCGACGGACAGCGGCAGCACGTGCGGCACGGGCCTGTTCTCTTTCGAGTCTGTCGTCATTGGAGCCTAAAAAGAAAGGGCTTTTGATGGGAGAGTTGAGGCGAGAGGGCATGACCGATCTCTGCTTCTGTGCAGTGGTCGGATTGGGGGTTAGGGTTTCACCCATTGCGAAGGGTTTTGGAAATTATCGATTTTCGCGACGAAGTTTGAGCAGATCTAGGGTTTTTGGAACCCTAATTGGTGTTTTTTGCACTGGGTTATGGAGAGTGGGATGAGAATTGGAAGAGGATTTTGGTGTGAGGTATTGGGGGTAGGAAAGCTCTGCGTATGAAATTCTCTGTTTTCCCGCCTCTTTGTTTTGAATTGGGAAGTGGAAGGATATTAGTACTATAATTTAAAGGTGTGTTTAATCATAAATCATAATAAAAACAATAATGATACGGGCACAAACTGAGAGCCACAGCCAGCCACAACCTGCACACTGTTCACGTGGGGCCCACCCACTTTACCCCCAAAAAAAAAACGTGAAAATTTCAAAATCCCCAAATTTGGGTTTTGGCTGCTATTTTCGCGGGCAGAGAAAGAAAACCAGAGAGCGAGAGAGAGAAGAGAGGAAGAAGGAAGATTGACCCACGCCCCACCCGACCCACACTGCCCTTCACCGGTGACGAAACTCCGGCCACCACCACGACGCCCAGTCGAAGATCCATTACTGGTTTTGAAGGTGTACGGAGAGGACGAGACGAATCCACCACCGGCGACTCAACCCGACCCATCTCTCGACGCCAAACCAAGGTATCTCTCTCTCTCTCTCTCTCTCTCTCTCTCTCTGGTTTTCTTTGCGATGAAGTTCAAGGCCTGTTGGAACACATCCTCAATGTTGGTTGTGCTTATGTTAAGGTGTAATATCAAACCAAGTCAAAGCTTGTGAAAGCTTGTGAAAACCAAGTCAACAAAAGTGTAGATGAGACTATCTGTATTTTAGATTAGCTTCTTAGGTAAGTCACAATTAGGAAACTTAGCAATATAATCATGACAACAGCAATACTAGGAGTACCAATGCCTGGGAAAAACAACTAAAACTTCTCAAGGATCCAGATGACTTACTGCTTGCCTAAATGCAATGCAAACATCTCTTGCCATTTGCTTCTCAGTTGGAGTAAGTAGCACAGGATACCTGACCTGCCACATCAAACAACAATTCAATTGTGTGTCACATAAGCTCCTCTCAAAGCCCAGGAATGAAAAGGACTAAAAAACATCAGGTTATCCAAAGCCAGGGCCATCAGACTTCATAGATGAACATACGGCTCACACTCTGATCTCATTGTTGGGTCATATATCCAAATGCCTTCAAAATGGTTGCCCAACTTTTACAGTTTTTACAAACCTCACATTCTACTTCTTTGATCAACAGGGATTCTCACGCACTTAATCATTAGACTACTCTCATATTACATTAGACTACTCTTTTCAAGTAAAAGCTTGTGAAAATCTGCTATGTGCTGCCTTTGCATGTTCATCACCAAGTCTACACATTCTTAACGAGTGCATTTCATATTCCACGTATTATACTCACTTGTTCTTGTTTAATTTTAATCTGCAGGTGATGTTTCAGTTACCTTCACCACCATCGGTGATGTGTCCTATAACTTCCCAAATTGAAGGGACGAAGAAGTGGAAGAGGTATGGAGTGGAGACAGCGTAGAAGAAGAAGAAGTTACAAATGATTCTCCAATAAAGGAGGGTGGTGATGGTAAAGCGGCAATTGAGAATTCTGATGATACAATTGAGGAACCGAAGATGGGAATGGAATTCGACAGCCCCAACGATGCTTATTTGTATTACTCCAAATTTGCGAAAGAAAAGGGGTTTGCAGTGGCTAAAAGGACTTCGAAAAAGGGAAAAGATGGAGTCTTGATCCATGTAGTTTTTGAATGCACCAAAGGTGGAAAGGCAAGGGTTAGAGGAAACAACCTTGCCAAGCCACGTCCACAGTCAAAAACAGAATGTCCGGCTCACCTTAATATTTGTTTAACCCATGAGAGAAAGTGGAGGGTAAGTCGGCTTATCTTGGAGCACAATCATGAACAAAGTCCGGGAAAGTCTAGATTTTTTAAGAGCAATAGGGTACTTGATTCAAGTACCAAAAGGATTCTTGTGATGAATGACAAAGGTGGGATCAGGTTGAATAA
>JAXBDA010008568.1:0-14538 GCA_036023075.1 Gaultheria prostrata | reverse complement strand
TAGCTTACATTTTAAGAGCCACTTAATTTTTTAAGTAATGTAAAATATGGTTATCAAACCTACTTAATTACTTATTACTTAATTCATTCAGTTTTAAGTGCTGAATTTGGGTTATCAAACAAGGCCTTGGTCTTTAATTATTTTCTCTCAGCAACCAAATGACGCGTGTTGTGTTTCTCAACCACTCTTTACATCTTGTATTTCTGTTGGTGCAGATGAAGAAAGCCCAAAAGCGTGCATTGCAAAGAAAGCATTTTTTTCCACATTGGGTGTGCTTGCTTGGAGTCAAAGCTCATCTGTGATTAATTACATCAATGAACAGCCTTGGCGATCCTACAAAGATCCTGTGATATACATCTGATCTGTATTTTGGTACTTGAAGTCTTGCCGTGTTTTTGTCTTTAATTTTTGTATCAGCTTTTTTGTTTTTTAGCATTCAACACTTTTCCAAAGACGTCCCGTCTCTTATGAAACAGATTTTGCATACTGGATGGTTGTATCTTTGCAACTTAGTCCAAGTTCATTTGAGAAGATGTCTATCAATCGAGGAATAAATATAACATGTAGCGAATTATGCTACTATCTGCTAACATCAGAATAAAGTATGCTGACTAACTTGAGACAGGAAGTAGAGATTAACTGAGGAAAAGCTAGAAAACAAAGCATGAAATACATGTGCACCAGGGCACCAACTGTCAAGCTTACACCTTGGTGGGGCTGTGATGACAGACTACCTTCCCATGGGTAGGAATTACTCCGAAAGGATACCCATGTGAACTTGGCTCCTTCAATGGATGGTACTGGCTCACTAGCTGAACATGCTATGGCGGTTGGGAGCCTCTCTACCCTGAGCCCCTCCCAACCTTTAACTGAGCCAAGAAAAAAAAAACCACCGTTGACAGATGAACTGTAAACCCAGAGCCTTCTGCTAACCCAGTAACCAGCAGCAGTATCCGAGAAAATGAGAACTAAGAAATGAGGCGAGAAGACGAATTGGGTACTGCCATGCCTTGCAAATGGATAAAATCAAAACACAACTGCCATCTAATCAAAATACCACCTGCATCTGAAACTAATTCACCAGGCTAAAATGGAGTAGTATTTGACCAAACCAAACTAATTCACCAGGCTAAAATGGAGTATTTGATCAAACCAACTACAGAAAGATGGAACATATCAGTACCAATTGCCCAAGTAAGCTTTATTATTTTCCCAAATACCAAGAAATAGCCAGCATATTAGCACACACGACATGCTAAAAGAAAAACAAAAGTTGCAGTTTGCATATTACAAGCTCCATCAAGAAAATACCATCAAATTACTCTTGGCAGAGCAGAACGAAAACAAGATCATCACGAAAGCTGAGCAACAGAAAGCTAGTAAATATTGGTCCATCAAGTTTGTTATATACACCGCTATATTGATTCAAACCTTACACACACAGATTTCTAGTTAATAAACTCAAACCAAAACAGGCGATGTGATATAAAAAGTGGCAAAACAAGCAGAGAAACTCCTTCCAATTCCAAAACCTTAGAGCAAGTTACTAAAAAATTAATGCACCATTTTATTCAAACTTCAGCCAAAAACAAAATGGCATCGCAAAAGTTGAATAATTTATTAAAGGTAACACAACATTACTGCACCATATTCATCAAGTAGTACAGACTCCCACCATTTATCCCCCACTAACGCCACCAAATCAAATCAAACATCACACCCAAAGATCAAATACACTTGTGCCAAATCAAACCAAAGGAGAGGATGGCCTTTCTGATCTCATCCATATTCTGATCGAGAGGCGACAAAATGTATATAGATTAAGTAGACAGGTCGAGAAACCTTCAACAACCCTAGATTTTATCGAAATGTAGAGCAAGGTACTACAACATCAATGCCCAACTTTATTAACTTAAGCCAAATACAAAACGTCATTGAAAAAAGCTGAATAATTGACGACATTAGATTCATCAAGTAAGTATAGGACAGAGACTCGCGAATACCCAATTTCGCTACCACATCCATTCACATCTTACAATAGAGAGACAAATACACTTAATACCAAATCAAACCAAAGAAGGCAATATGATATAGCATATTAAGTCGAGATATCGAAAATGATAAGTCTATCAACACAACTTTAAAACACAAGTCAGGACACAACTAAGCCGTTCGATGAATGTGGACCCATATGCATCATACGGCTCTGGAGACCGTTGCGTCCAGAATTATAAAGTGGTGTTTCTGGCACTGTTTCCGAAACCCTAGATTTTATCGATATCCTCATCCTCGAACTCAATATAATCATCACCAGCACCCTCCTCCTCCTCATCAAGCCCACCAGCGATCCCTTCATTAAGCCTAGTATTCTCCGGCAACTCACCGTACGCCTTCAACAACCTAGCCTCATCAGGCATGTACTTGAGGATGACGTCAGCCTTGTCGTCCTGGTAATCCCTTAGTCCGACGAGGATGATGTCACCGGCTGCGATCCACACCTGTAAGAGAGCATTGCCTCGGTTGTTAGTTAGGTCTGCTGATTGTCAGCAAAAGGTCAAGTCAGAAACTCGGTTAGGAATTCCGTTAGCAAGTGCAGGAGTTCATTTTGCCTATAAGGGATGTGGATTTTTTCAATAAAAAAATGTCCTACAAGAAGTTTCCTCAGGCTCTCTCTCTCTAGGTTTCATTTTATTTCTGGTTTGTAAGGAGCATCTCCAGCCCTCGCTCAAATTTTACTCAATTTGAGTAATAAAAGCTTCATTTGGTATCAATCACCACAAACTCAAATCTAAGCAAAAAAAAATTGGGTAAAAGCATCAAGAATTGCGTAAAATTGTAAATTGTGGAGAGCAAAACAACCGTTCAAAAACTTGCGTTAAAGTTTGAGTCTTTCTTAATTTGGTAAAAAATTTGAGTAAAACTTTACTCAATCCGATACGATTTAGGTCTGGAGTGATATTAAAGGGCTTCTACTCAGAATTTGGTTCTGAATCAATTAAAAGGGTAAGGGTTGCAGATTCTTTAATTAGAAAAGAAGAATCATGAAATTGAAAATCAAATCATGAACTAATTCAATTTCATTTCTGAGTTTCTGTAATAATACCTTCTTGTGCATCTTCCCTCTGATGTGGCACAGGCGCTTCGTGCCGTCGATGCACGTGGCCTCGCACCTGCCGTTTCCCAGCATACGGAGGACCTGGGCGTACTCCTGGCCGTCTTCTTTGAAGACGAGCTCGCGTTTCTCGTCGTCGGCTTCGTTCTTGCCCCTCTTTCGGTTTTTGCCTCCCTTTCCCTTGTTCTTCGGCATGGCTTGAAACCCTAGATCGGACGGTGGTTGTTGATCGCCTCGCTTCTGTTCTGATCGGTGTATACGCGTGCAGATAGATAGGTTATCTGTAATGTGGTTATGGTCTTCCTTCGATTGGGTTAATGTGCGTTTCTCTTTGTAAAAGTAAGCGTCGAAATTACGTGCAGGTTCTAGACAGCATCTCGACCTGATAGTCTGATACCCTCGAATTTTATACTCCATTAAAGGAGCAATTTTTCACGTGGTATCCCTCCGACGCATTTAGTCTGTTCATTTTGATTTTGGATGGTTCGAATTTGGAGAGAGAGTGAGCAGCCATTCAATACATTTTTAGACAGTCCAAATGCAATATTCAGGTACCACGTAGGCTCGGCTACGTGATACGCGGTGGCCGGTGGGTACCCAAAAAAATTCCCCATTATAGGGTAACCACACCTAAATTTGTCTGTCTTCAGAATAACCTCAAATACAAGTCTAGTATAATATTTTGGGAATTGAAGTTCACACCCCCCATTTCAACATCTGCACTCCCTTTTATTTTTAATAAGGTGAAATTACTGAAATATTCCATCATTTTAAAAACAAAAAGGAGATGTAGATGTTGAAATGGGGGTGTGAAATTCAATTCCCAATATTTTTCGTCAGATATAGTCAAAATACTCTTTTTATAAAATACCATTTAAAAGCATAGATAATAAATAAGTATAAAAAATAAGTGATGAAGTGGTTATTCGACGAGCTCGATCTATGCAAGTAAGATCTAAAGCCACCGGTGTAAAAGAATATAAGAACTCAAGTTGCTAGGTAACAAGAGTCGTGTATCTGACCCCTGTGTGTCTGAGGATTGTATTTACATACATTCTGAGAGATTGATTTCCCATCCGAAAATTATCCCTAGATCTCGGGCCTGGATCGAGATGACACCACGGGGATCCTATGTTTGATGATTTACGTTTAGAAGATAAACTCTTGCCGCCTCCCCCATGTAATATATTAGGAATGACTAATGACAAAAAAAAAAAATTTATGGTAAACATATTTATCTGCTTCTACTAAAATCTAAAATCTGTATCTAAAACTATCACAAATACGCCCATAATCACAATCGATGAAAGGACGAGTTGGAAAAAACTGAAAACAAATTAGAGTAACTTTTGATAGTTTTTGACATAATATACATTAAATGACTGCTCTTGTTTGGTCTTTAACGTGACAAAACTAGGACCGTATGATTCATTTGATTGTCTAAGCCTTTCATTTTCTAGGCCTCAACTTGTTTGTCTTTAAAAATTCAGCAAAATAGATGGTCAAACTCTGACGGTTCATTTTTCTTCAAACAACTATAATTTGATGAAATTTTTTCCGATATCCAATCGACTTGCGTTGTTGACTGCAACCATATTAAGTCATACGTTGGATCACGAGGGATCACAAAAGAAATAGTCACATGTGAGATCTCAGTTCCACACCCCCTAGCCTCACAACAATTAGCTCTTTCACCTCTGTCCCTTCGCTCTCTTGGCAAACCCTCAGCCCCTTCCCAACATAGTTGCATTGCAAGGCCTCCGGGTTTGCCGGTGAGAACAGCCGATGAGGTGAAGTTCCTGCAGATGGACATTTTTCAAACCAAGAACAGCAAAATCATCTAAGATCTGCTGTATGCGTTCACCATGGAGAGCAACAAAGAAAGGAGGTGGCAAGAATGGTCGTGGACGTGCTGTTAGGAGAGGTGGGCAGCAGCTTGGGTGGGGTGCATGCCGCGCAACAATGCCAAGGTTGGGGTGGGAGACAGTGATGAGGTTAGAACTTGGTTCTCCGATGAATTAATAATCCGGGCACCAAAAAATTAGGGGGTTGAGATTTCAGAATAGAAGCACGCAAAAGCAATTCAGTAGAGTTAGGTACCTTCAATTTTGATTACTAAGAGAATGCAAAGGAACAGTAACCAAAAAAATAGCAGAATAAATTATTCCCCAAGCATGGGCTGTAACGAATAACGCAATGGTGACCTGAGTTGAGTACCCGTTACCCAAATGTAATGCCAATTGCCATGTTTGAGGATTCAACAACTTCTGAGATAAAACCCTAGACTTGTCAAATGCAAAGATCATTATACAGGCTCAAAAAGGCCCCCAATAAACAACACCCTGAGTATTATAGAAATGTAATAAGTTTGGCAGGGTCAGAATAGGCAATCTTTCCATCCAGGAATTCATTTACAGGGCCCGGAAGGCGTTACCGCAAAAACTCCTCCTATCTCTCAATTTCAGAGCACAATTTGGCCCCCGTCTAACAACAACAAGTCACAATCTCACACCGAGTTAGAACTGTTAATGCTAACACCTAAACATCACCTTAACACCTTTAGTACTTCTCCCACAGCCAAGGTAAAGAAGGTTAGCCCTACCCAGAACAAAAAGTTACCCGAAAGTTTTAGAGAGAGACAGAGAGAGTTATCACTGCCTAATTGTAAGCTCAGCCCTGAGATGGAGGATGCCATTGATGAAGTAAAGACTATCCTCAGCCATGAAAGAAGCCCACGGTATAGCAAATAAGTTACGATAACCAACCGCCTTCCCACCAGTGAAAGTATAATTTCCCTTGTACTTGCTAATGTACTCCTCCGTCGGCTTTGATCTAGCAGAAAACTCATAGTCAACAGCAAACGTGACCGACCCTTTTTCTTGCATTCCAAGAAACAGCCCAAAACAATTGGACGCGTTCTGCTGATCCATATTGCAATGTGCTGATAAGAAGAAACCTTGGCCACCTAAGTGAAAAGCCTGAGAATAGACTCTTCCATTTGGGTATAAGTTCGCGCATTCCTCCCGCTTTAAATCGAGGTAAACCACACACTGGTGACGTGGCATTTCGAACTCGATCACCTTAATGGGCCGGTACTTGTAGGCCCGTTCCACAAAGCGTCGGCTCGTGGTCGCAGACTCCTCCGCGGCAAGGGCCCGTTGTCGGTGTGGGGCCTCAGCTTTGAAAAACAGAGACTCTAGCACGACCTTGGACGCAAGATCATGATCAAAGTCGTTGCAGGTTAAAATCTTCTTGAGCTTGCGGCAAGTCATGTAAGGAAAGCGGATGTAGCGACCAAGACGTGAACCCAGGATTTCCTTCCGCTCCTCCAGTTTTGGGTACTGGGCCCTCGCCCACTTCAATACCAAGTCGTATACTGCATCTTCTGATGCGACCTGGAGATCATCACTGGACAATATAGCTTCGATTCCAGCAAGGGGTAAGCTCATAACCTCTTCTTGGAACCTGGTCAAAGTAGAAAAAAGGGTATTCAGAAATCCGTAAGGCGAACAGCTCATGAAGACTTTCCCAAATGTGATATTCAGGTGGTTTTCTAGAAGTATCAACAGATTATAATGTGTTCATTACACTTCAAGCTTGACTATGTCCCACAATACCCATATTTATCAGCTTTTCTTTTGACCTACTTAACAAATAGAAGACATACTAATTCCTAATTAGGCGGACCACTGACTCTCAGTCATCTCATTAACCTAAATATAAGAACAGCGTCTGAAAAGATTATACTGGTCTTCGGACCTTTTTCATATCCATTTAGCAGGTTGCGACAGAATGAAGTGAGGCCTAAAAGAAAGGGATTTGAGAGTTTCTCTAACCTGAGTCCAACATGAATTGACATTTTCAAGTTGACATAACGTTTAACTCCAATAAGACTGATACGGCCACGAGCACTTCTCAGCTGAAAATGATGTTATAAATCTTTTCCGAGTCTTATGTTGGGTAGGACTTAGGAGTCTAGGAGACTAGGACATTAGTTAAATTAAGTCCCCTACGATCTTACAAAATAAAAAGGTGACTTAAATGACAAAGGCACGGGTATGAGATACCCAACCCAAAAAGGGACAAAAGAAAAAAGGCGTTGGAAGAGAAAAAAAAAAAAAAGAATACTAAAGTTAAAGAAGGCAAAGAGATCAAAGAAAAAAGGCGTTGGAAGAGAAAAAAAAATGAATACTAAAGTTAAAGAAGGCAAAGAGATCTGCCATTTCAAGCAGGGAGACCATGTTGCAGAGAATTCTTACTTTGTAATGTCTTTATAACGGGCAGCAAGGAACTGCTTCGCTGCATCTGTCAAGGGCTGAACTGCATCGGCCATTAAGACACTGGAAGGAAGCTCCAGATACAGCAATGCAGACTCTGGTGTCATGGGCAAATTCCGTAATAATCGGCTGCAATGCCGCATGCATGAAGCAACCTCAAACTTGTCTGCAGCCATCAACACATCCAGCAAAGCGGGAGCAGTAGAAGTAGATAAGGTATTGCTATACATGAAATTCAGGAGCTCCATGAGCGCAGCTTCCTCTGTTCCAAGAGGGGAAAAGGGGAGTTATTTAAGGTAATAAAACTGCCATTTAACAGTGTTGATTCCCTTTCACAAATCATCTAAACACCGCAAACTGTTCCAATAGAACTAGCCATAATAGTCTATGAAAGACTATATTAGTAGTTGAAAAAAAGAAGATGAAAGGCCTCCTTTCTTTCATCTGAAAGCTGGCTGCCATCTTCTCAATTTTCGTAAGCTGTATTACCCATTCCACAGGAAAATGCATCTAACAAGTGATTAGTCATGTAAAGCTAAACTTCCATGTTTACACTAAACAGGAGTCCAACTACCATAAAATACTGTCTGAAAGTAATATGTTCAAGAGTCCATACCAGAGGCATTGATTCGTAAGGTGACGTGTCGCTGCTCCGACTCTCTCATCCCATTTGAGAAGAGCTAAAAATCAGATGGAATGAGTCTCATCCACAAACTTAGAACACAAACAAAAAAAACCCATGTAAAGAAAACTAACGACCTTTTACCTTATAGAAAAAAGGACTTTTTGCTGCTAAAATTGGAGAACTGATGTGTAAAGTTTTAACTCTCAGAACTGTAGAACAATCCATGCTCCAGTTTGAGTCATTGCTATTTGCAGCTTCATCGCCTGCACAAATAATATGCAAGGCTTGAAATTTTGACATATGAGATCTAATAAAGCAAACAAGAGCTTACTCTAGCGCATATAAATAGGGAAGCTGTTAACAATCCCAATGGATAAAATTGGTAACCACGAAACATCGTTACATAATTAGAATTGATGTTAACAGCAGGACAACTTAGTTAGACTTCATCTGACACAGGAGAAAAAGCAAATAAAAACATCCAACATATATTCATGCTAAACAAATGCAGCATCTTTTTGGAAAATGGCCATGAAAAACCAATGTACTGAAATAACTGCCTTCTTCAGTTCCTTCTTTGATTTTACAGCAAGCCATACAAAGGAAAAACCCTGCTTCAGAATTTAAATAGAAGTGTATCAAACTTTCCATTTGTTTCAATATTGACAGCCCTCTCCTCTCCTTTTGCCATGGCTGTGAGATGGTTGAGACTCTCTCCCACTCCCTCGGAGGAAAAGATCTCCCGCTTCCCCGTGGTTTCTGGATTTTGGTGGCCCAGATTTGGGGAACCAAATCTGGGTTTTGGCTCTTAGATCTGACGGATTTTTGGGTTCCCCTATTGCACGCATGAAATACCAATGAAGGCATCTTGACCGGTGATTACAACAGGAACAAGCTACAACTGGATGCAGATTATGGTTTATCCACCCACCTCCACAAGCAGATCGAGAGGTTCCCACATTGGGGCTGTTTTCCAGCAGCTCTTATCTTTGTATTTTGTTCTGTTTCTTTTAATTTCGGGACCGGTGAGTCCTTTGTACTGTTTGGTTATGAATATATGTTTCTGCTTCCTCAAAAGTAAAAAAATTGACAGCCTTGCCTACACATTATTACGCTGAATGAGCATTTAAGAGGCATAGTACACATCTCCCAGCATCGTAATCGCTGTTTTCCAGCAGCTCTTATCTTTGTATTTTGTTCTGTTTCTTTTAATTTCGGGACCGGTGAGTCCTTTGTACTGTTTGGTTATGAATATATGTTTCTGCTTCCTCAAAAGTAAAAAAATTGACAGCCTTGCCTACACATTATTACGCTGAATGAGCATTTAAGAGGCATAATACACATCTCCCAGCATCGTAATCGATTCGAATTTTGACAGGCAATAACTCTATAACTTGTCCTTTTCCCCTTTTACTTTCCCTTATTTTGATTGTTGTCCTTTCAATCACGTTTATTCTTATGCTAACAATCGCCCATTGGGGATTCGATTAACACAATGCCCAAAAAAGTTGAAACTTCCTAGCTCAACACATGTTTCACCCATATGAATATATCTGTCAATATTTCTACACACTTGCTCAATATATCCCTACATTGGGTAGCTACACACATTTTGCACCTTAACTATCACTCAGTGGGCTCTGGCTAGTGGCTACTATCTTCTGAACCACTTTACAATCAAGTTGGCTTTTCCCATTTCTGGATGCATCGGAGTGGCTGCTCTAATTTTTGTCGATACAAATTCATTTGTTGAACCAACTAAACGCTACACCTGACATCTATTTTTAGAAGTATATTCTCCACCTTACTAAATTAACAATTGTCTCATACTAGTACAATATATGAGGATGATGGTTCAATCTGTCTGCTCACAGGTCATAATTAACATTTAACACCAATTATTAATACAGTTTCAATTTCTTCCTAACGGAACATACAAATGGACAGAAGTATTGTAAATATGGTTCAATTTTGGAGCAAAGAGCAATCAAAGCACAAGAAACTTGCAACCGGTTCGGAACCAGTCTACTACCTGAAGGTGATTCTTCATTCATGGCAACCGGTTCCTCATCTTCATTTTCAAACCCTGCAACATCATCAGTATCAGCCAGGTTACAATTCAGAATCTGCTCCTCAGCACATCCAGCGGCATCAACAGCTGCAACCAGTAAAACATATAGCAAATGTCCGTTGACATCAGTGAAATTATACATAAGTATTAAAAAGGTGAAGGATATGCGATATGCAAGATAAAGCCAGCACCAAAGAATCCATCCCAGAGAGGATCTCCCAATGCAGCAATCAAATATTCAGTCTACAAACAGAGACAAATTACTAAAATTGAAAACAATTATGCATTGAGGTAACAAGGTTCCCGAAGCCGGAGCACTGAAGCATGGGGTGGAGCACGCGCCTCATTGCCGCGAGGGCACAAGTTGTAGCAAAAAAAGCAAAATATTGGTAGTAGTATAGAGAAAATTTATACATGAATAAATAATTCAAAGTTCCAAAAGTAATACACACACCATGCATTATTCCAAATAGTGAACACCAATAGAACCATAGAACCGTTCTTAAAAAACCAATATCCCACATTCTAGAGCTACTCTAGGCTTCTCTTAAGTGTTTTAATCCATTTAGAGCCTGATTTAATGTTAAAGCATCCAAGTCAAAACCAATTGGCAATGAGTGAAGAGGCCACCCATGCTCATAAACTAGTTTTTGAAGGTTATAATTAACCGATGTGGGACAAGCTTTAGCCTTTAACAATATAAACCCTGAGTTAAGTTGTAATCCCCTGTCGCAGTATTCGCAAAAGGACATAATAATAATCAAATCAATTAACTGCTATTAAGTTTATCGTATCGTATCAATCCGCATCCTTATCAGCAAAAGCAAAAGCCGCAACAACAACAAAAAAAAACAAATATCCATGAATAACCTTAAATCAAAACGACTCAAAGCCAGCAGAGAAATATCAAATAATCTAATCAATAAATCTGTTTTGATAAATCAGGTGTCCGAGCCATCCCACGACTAATCCCACCCATCCCACGGTCAACCGGTGGAGCCCAATTCAAGCCAAGGCAAAGCCCGTATGAACTGTGAAAAGGAGTTTATAGCATTTGAGGGTTTCAACCAGAGACCTTAGGAGAGAAAGGTCTAAGTCTCGGGCCTTCAACCACCAGGCCAAAACCTCGGTTGGCAGAATCAATAATTTGACCATAAAAAAACACGTGTAAGAAAGGACCGTTACATTTCTTGTTATCTTCTCTCCTCCTCTTCCGATGGCGGGCCCAATCGGCGAGACTCTGGCAGCCGTCGCCGCCGTCGGAGGGAACATCAGGTGAATCTGCCATGATCTCGATCCGCAGCACACGGTCGGAGAAATTGCTGTCGTTGAATGCGAAGGCGAAGTCGGCGTCGCGACTGGCGGTGGGCGAGTAGTCCGACTCCATAACCGACCTCGGATCGAACAGATCCAAATTCTTATCCCTCATATCTCTCTCTATCCCCTAATAATAAGAAGAAGAAGCGGGAGCTGGAGAAACGTTTTAAGGAGGAAAACCCTAGCGTTATCTAATGAAGAGAGAGAGAGAGGTGTGGACCTTATGTTTGGATGCGAGCTTGCCGACAAGAACTTAATGAGAGAGAGAGAGAGAGAGAGAGAGAAGAAACAAAAGGTGTTTTACATTTGTGGAGTTTTGGGGTGATTTGGCAAAAAAAAATAAACTTGTTTTTTGGTTTATTGGTTTATGTAGCAATAAATCAAAAAATTCCTTTGATTCAAATTGTGGTTTATTCCACTGTTTAAAGAGAACTCATGTGGTTTATTTGCCAAATCACTGTGGTTTATTCCGGTTTATTCCCCCCAAAAAACAACTCCTATTTTTTTGTCAAACCACTGTGGTTTATTCCGGTTTATTCCCCCAAATAAACCAAAAAACAAGTTTATTTTTTTTCCCAAATCACCCCCTGTTCCGCTAAGATTGGTTTTTTGGTTTTTGGTTTTTTGTTTTTTGACTTATGTGAGAGCTCGAAAAACGCGTAGCTTTTTGTAATTTTTTATGTGATGTATTGTGAGGGGATGACCTGTCTCGAAAAGCGTAATAAACTGGCTTTTGGTTTTTTGAGTTAGTAGAACGGGGCCTTAGTGGTTTTTATATGGAAATAGATTTTCTTTTTTGGGTAAAAATTTTGACCGTCGGAAGAAATTTTTCCACGGGAAGATACAGTTCTCATCCACACCGTCTAGTGTTGATTAGCAAATTCAATGAATTTGTTTGATTAGCAAATTTTTGTTTATTTTTGTCAGAATTTTTAGAATTATGATTTGTATTAATGAGAGAAATCGAGAAGTAGAAAAAATGGATAAAATTTGGAAAAAAAATCAAATAAGACGTACATAAAGACACTAAAATAGAAAAAACTATATATTTTTATTTTTTTCTATGAATGTTTAGAGACTTTTTGTCATATTTTTTACTTTTCAAATTTCCCGACGAATGATTAATCTAAAAAATGGAACATAACTATGTCGGAAGTTGTAAGAAAATGACTAAAAAGGCAGCCTCAAACAATAATACAATTAAGTTTCTCAAAACACATCCTAAATCTAATCATAGAATCGATTTGGTTAAACCTAAATTACATTCATAAAAATAGTAGTAAATTGATGTAAAAGTCCTGCAGTTATGTCAACTTTTAGTATTTTCTAAGAATAGAAGATATTAATATTTTACCATTTTCTCTTCACCGGCTTTTCAAGTGTTTATTTCGTATATGGTTAATTCTTACTCTACATTAATTTACCCTCTCTTTTTTCATATGGTCATTAAAGCACATGAGTTCTTTTCCTCTTTTTAACCAGAAGTCAAAATAAAACTGTTTAAAAAGCTAAAAAAAAAATTCCTAAAATCAGTAAAAGGTTGCGTCAAAACGAAGTCCTGTTTTTTGTGTGTGATTATTCCTTTGCATTTTTTTTTTTTTGGAAATATATGAATTCAAGATTCAATGTTCTTCCAATAAAAAGCAAAACAACAAGCATTCTCGGACCACTCCTACCAATGTTTTACCAACTTTTTGCACGAAATATTTTGGGTAATTTAGCTCTACTATCTTTCATAATTACTTAAAACCTTTAGATAGGAAAGTCTTTCTTGTTGCATTTGGCGATAGCAATATTCTCCATCCGTCCTAACGTTTCAGTTTTTTTTTCGATTCGTGTTATTTTAAATCACTAATACTATTAAATCTACAATATTTAATTAAATTTATTTATTAAAACGAATAGAAATCTATATCAAACAGTATTCGTATTGCATGAAAAATTATTATCCACTAAAAATATAAATATTATTGTTTTGGGTTAGAAAAGAAAAAAGGAAAACAAATTGGGATTGAGGGTCAATTTGTTTTGTTTAAGGGAAGTTAATTTAATAATTTTTTAGAAGTGAGAGAAATATACTTCTCTAAACCAATTGTTTGGATAAGCACTCTACAAAGTTGAAAAGAGGAAAATATAAAAGATTGTTTGTTAAGTAAGAAAAGGTGCCACTTTTGGTGAAGTCAATGCCAAGAAAAGGTTTCTCATCATAGTCTCATTCGATATTCATGCAATCTAAAACTCACAACAAGGTCAAATGTGATGGAGTGTATATAATTGGAGTGTATATATGTGTTATGTGTATCTATGCACACGTTTTATACTGCCTGTGTTGTATCGGGGTTCTCGTTTACCAAATCTTATCATTAACTCTATAAGTTTAGTCGGCTTTCTACTTTCTTTTTTTTGTGGCAATTCCGTAGTATTTCATTTTTTTGGCTTTTTGGTGGGTAGAAAAGCAGAGGAAAATAAAATGATATATATAGTCATGATCAAATTCAAAACATGTTCGCTAAAATGGACTCACATTTTATGATAACACCATGGAGAACATCAACTCTGCCCCAAGGGGAAATTTTATAGTATTGCATTGGAAGCACAAATGAGCAAATGAACTCTTGCGTAAAATCCTAGAAATATGTTGTTGAATAAGTATTAATTTCCTTGTGAGATTATTGACTATTTTAGATTGCAGTTGGAACTGAAAACAAAAAATAAAATCGAATGATCATAAGAATTCAATGGGTAAAAGAAGTTTGAATTTTCTGTTCTTTGGACTGCAAACAAAATCGGTTGGTCCAAAAGTTCCGAACAGAGACCTGTACGTAAATGATTGCATGTATATGAGGTTTACTACGCATGGTGGTTCACAAATGATTAATTTTGTAGAATTTCATCATTCACCTCCCCTGGGAAAAAAAAGGATCTAAATACTATGTAGTAGTATTTGCCAAAATAATTTTTGTACTTTTCTCCAAAAATCCATGTGTGCAACTAATGCATTTCCATTTCTGTAAGCTCCATGGGCTGAGCCCCTTTTCGATTGGCAATTCCATGACACGTTATCAAGTTGTACGTTTTATTTTCATTCTTTTTAGACGCGTCTGTTTAGGACTGTGGAAGGAATCACTTTGTATTT
>JAXBDA010008567.1:0-14538 GCA_036023075.1 Gaultheria prostrata | reverse complement strand
GGGGCAAATGGTAGTGGTTTGGGTGGTGGTAGTGAGAGTGGTGGTGCGGGTGACGGTGGTGATGATCCGAAGGGGAAAAGGGTAGCCATAGAGGAGCCGGTGAGGGAGCAGGGGCCAGTGGGGATTTTTTAGGTGATTACGCTGTTCATGCTGACCCGGAGGACGTGGCGGCATTGGATCGGGAGGCTCCAGGTATTTTGCATGCGGTGAGGGAGGAGGTTGTTAGGCAGAGAGAGAGGGAGATGGCTGTGCTTCGTCAGGCAGCTTTAGAGGAGGAGGAGGAGGAGATGGAGGAGTGGATACGGGAGGCCAAGGAGGAGGAGGCGGAGCTTGAGTTGAGGGCGTGGGCAGAGTTGGAGGTGGCTCAGGGGCCACGAGTTTCGGTGGTTGAGGAAGCTGCAGCGGCGCTAGCAGAGAGGCCGCGTTTTGACGAGGCTACTTACGACCCTCCGGTGCACCTGTTCATCCCTTCGGGGATAGATGCTTACGCCTCCCAGCAGGAGACATACTTTGGAGAGCGAGTGCTCTTGGACCCCGAGGTTCACCTTTCACAAGGCTGTCTCACGGTACGTGTATTGAATTCCATTTTATGATGTACTTTCAATTCACGTACAGGCTTTGATTTGGTTTGAATGGGTAAACTGGATTAGAATGCTAGAATGGATTTGATTATTGTACTTAACTATTGCTTGCTTGTTTACTATGAACAGAGGATCCATCATATGGCAGCTCATGGTGGGCGTGCGAGTAGTTTGAGATACTACCGTGCACTTCACCCGGACGTGCGGGGGTTGGTTGACAGGGTTAGGCTCAGCCGGTTTATACAGACTCTGGACGCCACGTGGCATGACCATGCCATGATCTTCGCTTTAGCAGAGAGATGGAGGGATTCTACCAATACTTTCCATCTTGGCGGTGGCGGAGAGGCGACGATGACGCCACTTGACTTCTCACCACTGACAGTTTTGAGGGTAGGAGGAGACCCTATCCCGTTTGACTCCGGGGTGGCGGATGACCTGCGGGCTTTGCGGTGGTTCTTAGGTTTCGTGCCTAGGCGGGGGAAGGATATGACCCAGTATGGCCAGTTTGGGAAGAGATGTGGGGGGAGACCGAGAGATCAGAGAGAGGCGGAGCAGAAGGCTAGGTGTTATATGTTGTATCTGTTTGGGGCATCACTGTTCCCAAACAGGCGCAACAAAGTACACCTTTCTTACCTTCCGGGGCTCATGGACTTTGACAAGGCAGGGAGGATGGACTGGGGAGGAGCAGCACTCGGCGCTTGCTATGCCTTTATGGGAGCGGTCTCGAGGAAGAAAGGCAGGGACATAGCTAGCAAGTGGTAGATGTGGGAGGTAACTCACTCGAAAACTTTTCATTTCAAGCTTTTACATTTTCGCACTTCACACTTACATGTTCGTTTAGATTACCCCGCATGAAATATTAACTTGTGAACTAACATGAATTTCAGCTTTGGGCTTTCGAGGTGCTGGGGTTACATCCCCCTGAGACTACGCACCCGCACGCCGCCACTGTCCTTCCCCGTGCTCTGTGTTGGGGAGAGGGACACTGGGTTATTACCCTGGTGTCGAGGGCGTTGGACGTCTACCGTGCTTCACTGGATAGGCTCTCTGTCTCCATGGTACGGATCAAATCTTTGCTCATTCTGATTTTTACAAACATATCTGCTGCTTTACTCATGATTTGAATGACTTGTGCAGATTCACCGAGGCACATGGATGGGCTTCGAGGAAGAGTATCTGGCTCCGAGCAGAGAGTTGACGGCAGGGAGGGTCTTGCTGGAGTGATCGTTTGGGTGGTTCTGGTATCTGAGGGACAGGGTTTCTGTTCAGGTGCTGGGGACGGCGTTCCCTTTGGTGCCAGGACACCTGCCTCCCCGAGTGCTACGGACTCAGAGCTACACACGTGAGGAGATCGCCAGATTCACGGTGGTTGACGGGCCTCTCAGTCGGTTCTAGCGATCTGACGAGGACTACACCCTTTACCAGACGCGGTACTTAGCAGGCCCTCTTGGAGTGCGTGAATGGAGGGGGAGAGAGGAGTGGGAGCGGACAGCCAGAGCTGACTTGTCAGCTTGTCAGCTGGGGCCCCTGAGGAGGGTGTTGAGACTGGCGCTGAGGCTGGTTCTACAGCGGGGACGGTTGCCCCGGCTGACTGGTGGGTGGATGTTTCGGTAGCTATTGACCAGAAGGGGGTCATAGACATACCGAGACCGACCACAGAGGACTTTCCTTTACCTCCCGAGCAGGTATGAATCCATGTGTATCTCATATTGTTTACAGCTTTCAGTCCATGTTTCAACATGCTAACACTAATTCACTCTTTCAGATCTCCCAGGAGGCGGCACGGACGGCTATACTTCAATGCCAAGGGCTTCACCTTCTTGTTCGTCGACTACTTTCTGGAGACGTGGTGCCTGTCCACTCTCCTGGAGAGCCTGCACCTGACAGTGCCCCTGCTCTTTCCTCTGCTAGAGCTGCACCGGTATGAACTTCCACTTGTTGTTCTAATGATAAGAACTTGTAATGATAATGCAACGTACTAATTCTTTTGCTTGTTTTCTCGTTTTACCTCATGCAGCGCCCGGTACTCGGGAAAATGAAAAAATCAATTTCTAAACATTTTTCCAAAAATCCCACAAATTATCTTTCAAGCAAAACCCTCTTTTGATTAACACAAAATTTTACAAAAGTAAAAAATAAGTATTAACCAGCGGTCCCCAGCGGAGTCGCCATTTTGTGGACACCCGACGGGCGGCCGCCCACGCGATGGCGTTTCGATTTTGATTTGAAAAGTGATTTTGGAGTCGCCACCCGGGTTTAAGGAATGAACCCGAGAAACCAAAAGATTGACTCGTTATACCCAATGGTTTTGAAAATGATTTAACTGGTCGTGCGAAAACCTTTTTATTTTCGGGTTCGGGGGTTTGGTTACGAGAGGGGAAGGATTTTAATGCACCCCCCTCGCCCGGTCCATGAACCGGTCTCTACTAAACAATTTGTGGGATATGGAAAATGTTTAAAACTTGGTTTTGTACACATAAACAAGATATGAAGCATATACACAAGATAAAACACAATATAAGATACTACGGTGTTCGTGTGCACGTATAATTACAATGATGATGATGTATGATTGTGATATAAACAAGAGTATAATTCTTTTGCTTGTTTTCTCGTTTTACCTCATGCAGCGCCCGGTACTCGGGAAGAGAGACCGTTCAGAGGTAGCAGGGCCTTCGAACGTGGGAGTACGGCTTGGGAGGTCCAAGCGTCAGCGGCTGGAGGATCTTCCCGAGGGTGATGAGGAGAGCGATCCTGACTATGCGGGGACTGAGAGTGATGGTGACAGTGGTGGTGACTCTAGTAGTGCGGAGTAGACTTGAGAGAGAGGGATATGACTAGTTAGAAGTTAGATTTTTGCTTTTTACTTTTGATCTTTTCATTGGGCCCGCGTGCCCTTGTAGATGAGTAGGTTGACTAGGCCTGTGAGCTCTGATTTTGCTTTTTCGGGCGTCTGTTTGCCCGGTAGATGACTAGTGATGATGACTGGATGATTGGACGTATGTATGTTCCTTCTTTCATACTATGGATGTTTGCCGGTTTTCGTACATGATTTGCACTTTCTGCGTTTATTCATCTTTTCATGCTCTTGTGACTGCACGTTCATTGAGAAATGGCTACATATTGCAAAACATCAAAACATTCACAAATTGTTGATCAAATCCAAAAACCTAAGTCACGAAGTTCAACTGAAATGATAAGAATTAATGTTCGGGAATTTGGCCGAGACATTTAGAAAATGTGTGAATTCTATATTTATTGAAATGTATGTACACTGATTTGTTGTATACATGACATGTGACTTTATTAGACTTCAAAATTTACAAGTATACAATCCACTTAACCCTAGAACGGAATTTATTGTTCGTAAGGCATGCTAAGTGATCAAATGCATGAAGGGCCCCCCTATATCTAATATATCGATGTGCTATTAGCCGTATCGGGTCACAAACACCTTCCTTGAGCTTGTAATAGTCATGGCTTATCAGGGGTCTTGATGATATGGAATATGAATCTCCAACCGGACACCTTTCAAAGGCTTTAAATCTTGGTCATGCACCGGGAAGCCATTTCCTTGGAACTTTGCACGAGGGATGACACCGGTAAGTCATAAATACCTCCCGGGGTTTGTTGCAACTGTTGGATCAAGGTTGGAAGGCCTAAGAGTGATTTTGGTACCTTGAAACCCAAAAGATGTCAAAAGTTGTTGTTGTGCTGCTACAGACCTTTTGGCGCCCAAGGTGAGGTTGGGCGCCTAAGGTGACCTTGGGCGCCCAAGGTAAGGTTGGGCGCCCAACCTCTGTCCATCCTGCAGGCTATTTTCTTGTTTGTAACGACCAATCATCTTGCATGCAACCCTTTTAACGTCTTCAAACACCCTTGAACTGTATTCTAAACCTTCCAAGCCTTCACACTTTGCATGAAAATTGTGCTCACACAAATTCACGAATCTTCGGTTTTACGTCTTTCTAGCTTTCGCCATGGCCACACTCAACTCTCATCTTATCGATACCTGGATTTCAAGCCTTGAGAACATTGACTGGTTGAATTTTCGGGGTCTTGGGCTTAATGCACTCCGTTATTTGCATTCCATCCCTATTCATTATGACCTTTTGCGAGCTGCCGCGCAATGCTGGGATTCTGAATTGCATGTGTTTCGTTTCGGTATCCAGGAGCTTTGTCCTACTGTGGAGGAGTTCCAGGCCTATGTTGGGACTCGCGTTCCTATGGAACCCGTCATTCCTCCAGTCAGAGCCGGGTTTGAAAATTTGTGACAAAATACATACATATAATAAAAAGAAAGTCTGTTTGAAAATGAATTTATATTTACAGTGCAGGAGACTTTTACAACTGAAAAGGAAGTAGATAAAAATGTTTTGTTTCGGTCTTAGGATTTTAGGGTATTGCTAAGGAAACATAAAAGGGAATCGCTAAAGGAATCTGTGTTTACTACTGGTTTTACGAAATTGATAATCCATCGCTAAATCAAACTAGCTCCTCTGAAAGTTAGCTTTAACCTCTCTTTTTTTGGCCCAATGACTTGTCTGTGACTTTGATATGAAAACAGTTTGCTAGATCTGGATTTACCTTTAGTTCGACTTGTAATGAGCAGGATTTTCATACTTTGTGTTAGGCATTAAGACGGTCGGGTGCATGTGTAAGCATGATTTGAGTAGGTTTTGGCTTTAATCCGATGTGTTAGTGTTCCATCTTTACAACAAAGACATGTCTGTAGCCTGGTAAAAGCGGACAAGGATCTGATTACTGTTAAGTACCCCATTCTCATGATTGTTTTATTAATCCTGGCATCATCAAGAGTACTGCAGACTCGCGGTACTGTATGTATGACATTCTAATGAGTTCCTTGTTATTTCATGTGATGCTTAGTTAATTGCTGTTTACAACAAGGTTTTAGCAATTGGAAAATAAGAATGGTTTGCGTGTCCTTTTTGTGCTTGAACTGCAACAATGGGAAGCTTTCTTTCATGGAAAGAATGAAGCTCTTGGATCTGATACATTTCAGGTAATGCATATTATTGTTCTATTAATGATAGGAACCACGTTAGTTGAACTAATTCTAAATCTGTACTCACTTGATATGGTGATCTTATATGGTGAATCAATTAGATGCTTGCAGCCTTGCATTAATTGACTAGCAACTCATTAATAATTTCAAGATGCCCAAAACTATCACAACTAAGCATAGTGAATCGTGAACATCTTATTTGCGGAGAGAACAGAAACCAATCTATCTATTTCATGCAAATTCATTTGCATCTTTTTTGTACGTAAGTGAATAATATGTAGGTGATAATGCACATGATAAGTTACGCCACTTGCCAAATCAAGTTTAGATTGGTTAACAATGACTCCAACTAATTGGTTTATTTCAATTTAATTGAGCTAAAGGTTCACTGAGATGCATAACTAAGTTTACTACAGATCAGACCATTTTAAGACAGTAGAATGTGATATTAAAATTCTCCGTGAGATCAGAACATCTTAAGAAAGTAGAATGTGATACTAAAATTCTCTGCTGAGTATCATATATTGATTTTCTAGTTCAACGTTTAACTCCTTGTTAATAATCTCTCGCAGTTGAATGAGGAAACCAAGTACTTACATGGAAGCTGAGCTCTACCGAGTTGAGATTTAGGTGAAGCATGTTGTCGGAAAAATTTTGTTCAGCTTCTGCCTTTTTAGCATGTAAGTTATAGTTCTATTCTATCCTCTACCAAGTTAACTTCGATCAAGCAGAGGTTAGTCGGGTGGCAAGCAAATTTATTTTGACGTCTGTTACTGAAAGAAGCTTGTAGGGTTTGGGAGGGGCTCAAAGTATGGAAACATCATAATGAATTACTTGAATAGGAAATAAGGTACTGCTGCAGGACAAATTAATATGCCTTTTTTATGTGCATGTTTGGTTAATTGATTTGGTAGACTCTATCATTGATTCTCGTGATAAAAGTCTATTGTTTCAATTGCCCATGTTTACGTAGTTCCGATTTTGCATTGCTTAGCTTTCCAATTTGAAACTCTTAAGTTTTTTCTGCAGTCTATAGTTGGTGCAATTTAAAGATGGTGAAACCTTAAAGCCCAGATTTCTTGCAAGTAGACTACAAGATGTCAAGAATGACAAATTGCTTTTGGTTCCTTCCAATATTGGGTAATTTTCCTAGTTCTATGCATTGTTCCTGTCTAGCACTAGCAGTGTCACTTATGACAATTTTGGCATTATGGGTCATGCTTATGCAATGGCCTTCTGTAAACAAATGTCTATCAGGATTCTGTTTTTCGATGTGTTAATTACTTGAGTGGTTCGATCAATTCACCCTTGAAAAATATATGTTCTGCTATTGCATGCAAGTTAGCTCTCTCTCTCTCTCTCTATATATATATATATTCATTTTGGGTGAGAAATTTTTTAATGGCTACACTTATTAATTCTTTGCTTGATAGTAGTAATTTTTTAACATTTTATGCTGTATTAAGATTTAAGGCAAATCCAATTCTGTTGAAGTTTTGCGGCCTTTTCTTTCTCAGAGGTACTTTCAAGTTGTTGGAAGTTTCATTTTAGTATGACTTGTGTGCAATTTGCTGTGGAAGAGAGATTGGGGTACTATTTTAGAATTTGGATGTCACTGAAACCCTTACATGCATTGATGCAAATGCTTTTATTTAGTTTTTCATTAGTTCAAAGCATTATAGATCTTACATATATTATGTTTTGTGTCTTGTTTGTAGATTAAAAAAATACATGTCAATGAAACTTTCTTTGGGGCCATTTTTTTGCGATTTCGGCATGCAAATTCCTTGGAAGTGTTTCTAAGTATCTATTCTTATTTGATCATGCAAGCTGTTTCGAATGACGATGGATATGAGCGAATGATGATTGTGAGGGAACTGGTTGTGAGGATCTCTGGGAGATTGGGAGTTTGGAAGCAAGAGCAGCCAAAACAGCTGCAACACAGGAGAGTTTGCAAAGGGTCATTGGAGGTGACTGAAGAACTGGATTCTTGGCCGGAGCAAGATACTCATGAGAGGAAATGGGTTAGCATCCTAGTGCTGTTGGAGAAAGACAGGATAAATATTAAGAGTTTTATTTATGTTTCTTTGAAGTAGTACTTGTAGATTTTATCTTTTGAAGGGCAGAATCAATGAAGTACTAAGTATGAATTATGATTTTGCTCTTTTACTCTTGTATTGGATGCAAAGAAAATTTAAAATATATCGATTGATTGCTTGGAGTTTTCGTCTACCGTTCGACGAGGAGTTGGGGAGCTCTTGCGCAGTCCCGGAATAAGTCGACTCTCTCATTTGAGTCAGTTGTCAGTCGACCCTTTTATCGGAGTCGGAAATTCGATCATGCGTCCAAATCGGTTGGTTAATCGGTCGACCTACTTCTTGGAGCCGAAAACGTAGACCCTTCTACTGTGCGAAGAAAGTCTGAAATTCGGTTCAACCTACTTATCAGGACTGGAAATTCAGTTCATGCGTCTGAACTGGCTTGTAATCGGTTCAACCTACTTTATCGGGGCCAGAAATTCAGTTCATGCATCTGAACTGGCTTGTTATCCGTTCGACCTACTTTATCGGGATCGGAAATTCGATTCCTGCGTCTGAATCGGCTTGTTATCGGTTCAACCTAGTTATCGGGATTGGAAATTTGATTCATGTTCTGAATTAGTTGATTGATCGGTCGACCCACTTATCGGAGCCGAAAATTCAGTTCATGCGTCTGAACTGGTTGGTTATCAGTTCCACCTACTTTATCGGGACAAAAAATCGATTCATGTTACGAATCGGCTTGTTTATCGGTTCCACCTACTTGTCGGGACCGGAAATTCGATTCATCCTTCTGAATCGGTTTGTTATCGGTTCCACCTACTTGTCGGGACCAGAAATTTGATTCATGTTCTGAATCGGTTGATAAATCCTGAATCTTATCTGGATGCAGGGGCAATTACTGAGGAAATACTCTCCCGCTTCTATCGGGGAACATGTGTTTTCGTGCTGTCAGCCGGCTTGACTTGTACTGGAAATTCTCAGACCCACTTGTGGGGAGTTTTCTTAGTTGCAAATGGGGAGATATGACATCTCAAACTTCTCGGAACGCTCCTCTGATGTAGGGGTCCCGCCTGTCAAACATTATAAGAAAGTCAGAATAATTCTCTTTGTGCCAAGTCACCATCGGAAAAGTTTGTTTAGAAATATCTCGGGTTTGGAGACCCAGTTTTGTTTAATAGAAATACCTCGGGTTTGAAGATCCAGTTTTGTTTGATATACCTCGGGTTTGGAGACCCGGTTTTGGAAATGACTCGGTTTTTGTTTTGGTCTGCGATTTTTAGAAAATAAAAGGTTCGGTAATTCACCGTTATGTGTAGGGAAGCCGGAGCACCCTACCCCACTCTTTCGGCACTCGGAACAAACTTTTTCAACATGAGCGAATGAAAATTTGTGACAAAATACATACATGTAATAAAAAGAAAGTCTGTTTGAAGTTGTCCAGGGCTTTCTCCTGCGATTCCTGGGTTGGTCGAGCTCTTCTTGGCTCTGTTGGGTGCACTTTGCGCGCAAAATTGACATGTGGGCCCCACCGGGGGCATTTCTATAATTTCTCAAGGAGGGGGAACCCCACTCGTCTTGAGGTTGATGAGATTTTTTAATGACTTTGTCGATTCGGAGGGAAACTCTGTACGAATATTGTTGAAAATGACGTTTCCGGGTGCTCTGGGGCCGAAATGTCATTTGTTGAAGTAGTGGGGCTTTATTGGAAAGTGAATAAGGGATGGAGCCTATAGAATAGGTGCCAATCATCCCTTTAAATATGCCGAGGCTGATCTTCATTCTTCACTTGTGAACTCTTGGTCGTACTGGACTAGTTTAAGAGTTCCTTGGTATTCTGAGAGTTCTTGGGTCGTCTCAAGAATTCTTCGGTCGTTTTAGACCGGTTTGTGAGCTTCGGCGAGTCTTGCCGGGAGATATTTAGAGTTATTCGGAGTGGGCCCTCTTTACCTCTTTCCGTCAGTTTTCAAGGTAACTCTTGATTGTCTCTTTGTTCGGTACTCTTTTCCCTTGGATTTTGGCACCGCCTATTCGCATAGCTTTCTTTATTCCCTGCAAGGTTACGGGCTCGCAATAACATGTCATGCATAAAGTATATGTCGCCATTGTTTAATTTCGTCGAGTCTAGGCTGATGATCGAAACCAATGGGTTTTGAACGGGAGCAAGTCAACAGCCCCCCCGGATGTAAACATATGAGTCATGGCGCGTCATTAACGAGCGCCCCAAGGGTTAGACATATTATTTTGAAAAATTGTTTTTCAAAGATAAGAATGAGGACCTTCTGGCCAAATTTTGGAAGACGGGTCCAGGCTCGAAAGATATAAATAGTTTTCCGACAAGGGGAAGTTTAAAACAACATATGTTTGTATTTGGGAACACAAAGTCCTTCTAGCAAAAAGGCATATCTCTTCTTTTTACGAGGGTAAAACTCCGGAGTATCGTCCGGGACATAAAGATGGATTTTAAATACTGTCCGGCCTGCTACCGGGATTTTTTGAAAAATTTCAAAAGTGGGGGCCTCTTAATGGGCAAATCGCGAACTTCCCGGGTTTTCATGCAAGCTACCCGTAGGCAAAGACTTGAGGATCATGCATATTAGATATGAAAGAGAAGACTAAGCGGGTCCAATGCCTCATGCAGAGTCTAGACATTATAATATTTAATGAACATGGGATCCAAGGGAACGTACCTTTCTTAGTAGCGTTTACCTGTCCTGAGATGTATAGATATGTTTTGAAAATGGCTTCCGTCATGAAACTAAGGTCTTCATTCATGGATATTCTCTTGTGTCGGGGAAAGGAACGTCCCGACATGCCTTACTCCCTTTCTGACGAAGGGGCAGGGTCCAGTAGCTTTCCTTTTCAAGGGGAAACACTCTCGTCGAGTGGTTTCGACTTTTGTTCTGACGATCCCGAGCTATCAGAGGCTTGCTTTGAGACGAAAAAGGTTGATCGCTTGGCAAAGAAGCTGAAATCAGTTGTGGAGAATGACGATGTTGATTCGTTAGATGCTGAAGATGATTCAGAGGTGGTTACTGTCAAACGGGCTCACCGGGGTAAAACCACTTTTGAGGATTTTGATAAGAATAACCGGGGCGTGCTACAACGCCAAGCTGCATGAAGTGAGCTGGGGAATCTACCCGACAAGTTAAAATCCATTTTTCTGAAGGATTTACAGTACCGTCCTTCAGTCTATGCTCGTCTTCGAGGGGATGAGGCTCCGCCAATCGAAGAGGTTAAATTGCGAGGAGGTTGGTACAACTTTCTTGGAGGCCTCCCTATTGTTCATGATGTTTACAAGAGTTTTCTGGAGGAAACTGGCTTTGATTTATTCCTCTAGATCAAGCTTTCAAAGCTTTTGCAGATTATGACCCACGCTTTGACTGAGCGTTGGTTTTTCAAAACCAATACTCTACACTTTCCTTTGTTCGAGCTTGGCCCCACTCCTTTGGATTGGTTCATGGTGACCAGACTACGCTTTGGCAGCGAGTTGATTATAGTTGAAAAGCGTGACAGAAGGCATGCGGTGAAGTTGTGCGGCTTCGGGCCCAATGATTTTCATGGCAATAGGATTAAGACTTCGGCGCTCTGGCCGGGCGATAGCTATTATCTGGACGAGCCCCAGTCTCCTGCCGAGTTTTCCTAGAAGTGCCACCGTTTGTTGCTTCTTTTGCTGGTGGGATTTTTCTCAACGGATAATGCCACCTTCTCCTGTGATGTAGTGAGCGTGGTAGAAGATTTGGGGAAGCTTTCGACCAATGACGGGGAAGCTTCACTTTTTCCTCTTTTTTAAGAGGGATGAGAATTCATGTATCCAGGCCTACCGGGTTATGCTTGGACCGGTTCAGTTCTTGGCATTTTGGTTCTGGGAATATGCGGACGTGAGAAGACCTCGCCTTTCCTCCGCACCGTCTAACGTATTCCAGTAGACACCCCGATTTTGAACCTGAAATGCACGCAAGCATTCCCAATGATGAAAAAGACCAATGTGGACTACCTTGAGGACTTGAACGAGGCTCGAAATTGTCAAAACCCTCAAACCTAACCTTAAACCTTCCAAAAACCATTAACCTAACCTAAAACAACCAAGGCAAGCCAAAGCACAAACCAGCACCTGAACCCACCTTGGGCGCCCAAGGTCACCTTGAGCGCCCAACCTCACCTTGGGCGCCCAAGGTGTGAACTAGTCTGCTGCATGAGACCCATTACCTCCCTAAAATCCGGCCATTTGCTTAGCCTACAAGCATACTCCATCTTTCTAATTACCCTCTAACCCCTTCCCCAAATTCAAATTACACTTTCCCCCCCTTTTTCTCCTCTCATTTGAGAGGTACTGCCTCTCTCCCTACTTCCCCCTAATTTCCAGTAGCTCAAAAATTCCCCTCTCTCTCACTCTAAACGTCCATAGCCTTCCTCACTCACCTACACCACACAAAACCCATCAAAATCCATCAAAATAAAACCCAAATCCATCTTCTAGCCTTGTAATCAGCCATATTCACTCACATACTAGCAAAATCAACCTCAAACCACTTCAAAACACTCACAAACCCACTGTTTGAGTACCAAAATCTAGCCAACAACTCCAAAATCACATATTCTCACCTTGATCAAGTCCAAAAGGGTAAAAAACAAGGAAAATTAACTCATGGTCATAATCTGAGGGTGACTAGTAAGTGTGAGTGAGTTCCTTATACTCACTTTACACTTGCAAGGTCCTATAATAAGCTGTCAAGCTTACAAATTTTCTCAGCTATTCGGCCCTTGGGCGCCCAAGGTCCCAGCAGTTGACTTTTTGCTACTTTGTTTTTTTTGGTTATCTTTTGGGATTTGTTCTTACCTTAATTAGTTGTTGATCATCATTATATGCAATATTCATGTCTTATATAAGCTCTGATCATTTTGAAAAGGATTTGTTTGATTTGGTTTACATTTGAAAGAAGAAAATGAGTTTTTGTTGATATTTATCAAGTGAAAGAACATGAAAATCAACATTTTCAAAATGATCAGAAGTTTATAAACTCAAAAGACATTATAAACAAAGCTAGGAAGTAAACAGAAACATGCAAGCCAATGGATACCTTGAGCGCCCAAGGTGTCTTTTGATCAGATTGTTGTTTTGTTCATTTTATTCTCTTATCATTATTATCATGTTATTTCATCTCATTATAGAAGGGTGCGTATGTGTTATAGTGATATAATTGTTCATCTCTCACTCCCCTCAAATTCCCATCTCACACTTTTCTTTATTTTTCATGAATTATCCACAGAAATAAATCAATAATTTTGTTTATTATTCATGAATCTTGCCTCTTAGTTTTTGTTTATTGATTGAAAATCATTTTCCTGAGATATTTGGCAAAGAGGTTATGGATACAAGAATAATAAAGCAAAAGAAATTGAAATCAAGTGAGAGCCAGGGAGGACCTTGGGCGCCCAACCTCACCTTGGACGCTCAAGGTGGTTTCTGAGCAGTGCTTGTTTTTCATTCATTCTGTCATAATTATTGCTATTTCAAGTGTGTATAGGTTCATCATGGCTGCTTATCTATCTCTTGTTACCTCTGCTCCTCTCTCAACTCAAACTCAATCTCATCTCCGGATTTTTCTTAAAGTTAAATGATCAAAAAAAAAATCCATGTTTTCATTTGAAAACATCCTTGGATGCCTTGTTGAGGTTCTGATCAGAGTTTATGAGGTGGAAATCAATTTTTTTAAGATGTTTATAATCAAAGAAAAGCATTCTTGAAACCAAAAGGCAAGGTTGGAACTGTTGAGTTTGAGAGACCTTGAGCGCCCAAGGTCACCTTGGGCGCCCAACCTCTGCTCTGATAACAGATTGATGAGCAGCTCTTATATCATTCATCTGATTATCTTGATCATTCTAACCACATTTTCTGCCTTCATCTTATTCCGTTCATCCATAATCTTGTTCACATCATAATCATTCGTTATCATCATTTCATTATAATCGTACATACACCATGGTATCTTATATTGTGTTTTTATCTCGTGTACATGCTTCATATCTTGTTTACGTGTTCAAAATCAAGTTTTAAACGTTTTCCATATCCCACAAATTGTTTAGTAAAGACCGGTTCACGGACCGGGCGAGGGGGGTGCATTAAAACCCTTGCCCTCTCGTAACCAAACCCCCAAACCCGGAAAAATAAAAATGTTTTCGCAAGACCGGTAAAGCCATTTTTCAAAACCATTGGGCATAATGAGTCAATCTTTTGGTTTCTCAGGTTCATTCCTTAAACCCGGGTGGCGACTCCAAAATCATTTTCAAAATCAAATCGAATTCGAAACGCCATCGTGTGGGCGGCCGGCCGACGGGTGTCCACAATTCCCGAGAGTGTCTCATTGGTGCAAAGCCAGGCTTGATAGGAAGAGTAATGATTTCATCGGCATGCGGTCTGCTTTGGACCGTCTATCCGTGGTTGATGTTTCTTGGGGACCGTACTGTGAATTTCCTGGTCCGGATTCAGAGGCGTTCAGTCGAGCTCTCCGCTTGTGTGAGAGGAAGGTGTTTCTCCGGTATGTCTACCTGGGAGTTATACATGGGCGAGAGATACACTCGCCAGGTTACAGAAGCTTTTTGGGCTCCTTCCATTCCACTAGCCATTTCCTTTGGGCTGGTTGATTCTGTAATGGTCCGAGTTTTGAAAGACCATTTTAATTAGAAAATTTAATTTTATGTAGTTGTCGCTTATATTTATTTATTTTTAGATGATATGTCGTATTATTTTGTGCGCGGACAATGTGTGAGTACATGAGTGAGTGTTGTTTGTGCAATGTACCTAATAATCTTTTCATGTCTACATTATATGTAGATCTAGCCCAAAGTCTAACACCTAGAAAGACATACTAATTCCCTAAAGAGTTCTAGA
>JAXBDA010008566.1:0-14544 GCA_036023075.1 Gaultheria prostrata | reverse complement strand
ATATTATTTTTTGTTAAATGCCCAGCTGCTAATGATAATTGTCTCTCGATTGTCTAACTAGTAAATCAAAGAGATGGCGGAAGCAAAGAATATTCAAAATGAGGGATGTCTTGCCATAAATAACTTTTAAGGTCGTGGTTACTTTTGCATCTGTTATTTGTTTAAGGATAAGCGGTTTGTCTCGCCGAGATAAATTTACAAACGCAAAAAAACTATTATCGAAATGTTGTAAAAAATCACGAAAAATAAAACATTTCAAAACAGGAAGACTTTTTGTCCATGAAAAATTAGATGGGTTCATATTTTTTTATTATTGGATTTCTCTCATCGAGATTAACCTATAAGTGATAATAAATGATGGAAAACTAACAAATATAATTTTCTTGAATAAAGAGGAAAAAAAAACGGCCTCGGGAAAAAGCTACAACCATGGTAATTGGGTTCTATAAATAGAGCCCTTCGACAAGATAAGAAGATTTTAACACGAGGAAAACCAAAAGACAAAAAAAAATAAAAATGTATAGGTTTTTTTTATATTTTTTTAGAATAATTTTGTCAATCAACTTTTTTACAATGACACTCTAAAATTTATTTTTTACTATTTTTATTGTGTAATTTTTGCACTAAAAGACAAATTTTGGAGGGTTATTATAAAAAATATGGAGTACCAAAATTAAGTACCCTTTTATTTTTTGAACTGTGGTCTTGACCATAGTTACGGTCAGTACAAAGAAAAAAAAAATGAATACAGTCTTGCCATAGTTAAAGAGGAAGAGTTTTTATGTGGTGTGATGCAGGGTTGATTTTGTCTCACATGGGTGGGGCTATTTTGGATGACGTGTTCAATTGTGATTGGTGGTCTGCAAAGGGGATGTTTACAACACATCCGGAAATAAGTTTTTCTCATTCTGTAAAGTGTAAACCTTAAATCTGAGTTTGGATAACTTTTGAGGTTTTGGTGCTCCATGCCAAACCAAGTCTTCACAAGTGGGTAGGAGAGGAAATGCTGATGTAAAGAGTGGAGCCATTAATATCTCCATCTATCAGTCAACACACGCTCCATCGCTATCGTGCCCACCAAATTGTAAAAATGTGTCCATTCACGAACATACAGCTATTCACGTAAGTATTGGGTACATCAAATCCAAACTTTGAAAAGAAAACCCTCCACGTAACCAGTCTTTCCTTCATACATGTACCAATCTTGACCTCAGTGCAAATTTGACTTCTAGGCCTGAGAACAGTTTCCTTATATGCTTTCCCACAAAATTATTTGAAGGCGGAGTATATTCCTATTGCGATCAACCATAGAAAGTTTGTAACGCGCCTTTGACATCTCCAAATGAATTGATCCACTTTCATTACTCGAAAAATCGTCTTAAGAATATTGTTGGTGCACTACTACAAAAAGACATAAAGATCACGGTCTTTTGGTGTTATCTTTAACTTTTAATCTCGGTCGAAAAACCGTGATCTAATCTAGTGTGATTAAAAGTCCCCATCTTTCAATCACGGTTTTTAGACCGTGATGAAAACTCATAAAAACTGTGATGAAAACAAAAAAAAAACTATGATCTTTGACAATATAACATCTCAGTTTTGCCAAAAAACCGTGATTGTTTACAGAGAAAAGATCTCAGTTTTTAGTAAAACCATGATTAAAAAAATGGGAAAAACCGTGATGAAATTTTTTTTCTCACTAATATAGTCATCCAAAAATTACCTTATCTTGCAAACCTTGCTTCCATCCAGATTTGATCTTTTGACCTCTTGCACAAGACAACCAACACTCATCCACCCCACCAATTATGTTTTTCATTAAGTTGTTGAACTATTTAATATATATACTAGTTTTTGTAGGTTTTTCACTTGCTCATATTAGTTTTTTGAATATTAACTATGATTTTTTAGGCTTTATGTACTCTTATAGTTTCCAAGCTTGTTTGAGAAAGTTTAATTTTTGGTTACAACGATTTTTAACATCAGATGAGTTTATTCGTTAACTAAAAAACCAAGAGCTTTTCGGCACGGTCAGATGAGTACATCTTCCGTCACGGTCATTTTTTTATTTTTTTATTACATAGTTAACATCTTTGTCCCCATCTCAGGTCATGTCCAATGCAGGTTGTCCGCGACTAACTCCGGCGCCAATAGCTTTTCCGGCCAACTCTTCGGCAGAGCCCAATTTTCGGCGACGGCAAATTTACTAGCAGCCGGTGATATTGTAGGAAGGGTATAGATAGAAAGTTGGGGTATTTTTTTGTCAAGGTGGGGCTTGATAGGATTGAAAATAGTTTTTTTGTCATCATTTCTAATCTATTACATTGGGAGGGAGAATGAGTCTCGATTCCGTGATACAGTGCGGGCATGAGGTTGTTGGGCATGGTTATAAATACCGGCCGTTACGTAACGGTTTTTGGCATCTCCGATACCGTTACACCCCGGTATACCAGTGAGAGGGAAAAATCACATGCATATCAGCCGGTTCCCGTTACGTATCGGTCCGTATCCGATTCACGACCGTTACAGGTTATTTAAGCAATTTAAAATTATTTTTTATTAAAAAATGGTTTTTAAAAAATTCACGGCAGCTACACCGATTCCCGTTACGTAACATTCGTACCTACTGAAACCGTTACACCAAAACCGTTACCGTTACGTATCGCAAAACCGGTATTTAAAACCTTGTTGTTGGGTGGGCTTGACAGGTTTTAAAATACAAATAATGGACCCAAGGATGGCAGCTACATAGGAGTTGTTCAAAGGTTCATGAACACGAGCTCCAGGCTCCAGCTAGCCATCTTAAAATGTTGTTCACCATCACTTCCCTCCTCCTCTTTCTTCCTTCATTAACAAGTTCTTCAGGGGCCCAGACCTGGATCAAAGCAGGTTACTGGTATTCCGGTACTGGTAGCCAATTCCCGGTTCCCGACATAGACTCAACTCTGTTCACTCACTTGACATTTGCTTTTGCATATATCAACACTTCAACTTATGAGCTCTTAATCATACCCTCTGATGAACCATATATGATCACTTTCACCGACATCGTTCGGCAAATAAACCCATCAGTTATAACACTTCTGTGCATCTGGACAGGAGATTCAAACTTCTCAACCTTCTTTTCAATGGCTACCCAACCCTCTCACAGAAGTAGTTTCATTGAGTCATCAATACGGAGAGCTAGGCTTTATGGGTTTCATGGCCTGGAGCTTTGTTGCGTCAAACCGGACACAAGCACCACCAAGATGGATATTATGGGAATTCTCTTCGACGAATGGAGAACTGCGATAAATCGGGAATCAAAGAATTCCACCCGATCACCGCTCGTTTTAACACTGGCTGCTCATTATTTGCCTTCAATAAACAACACCACAAGTTTTCCAATGGAGTCGATTCGAAGGAACTTCGATTGGGTACATCTCGTAGCGTATAACTATCACTTGCCTACCATGGAAAACTTCACAGGCGCTCATTCTGCTTTGTATGACCCATCAAGCAATATTAGTACTGATTATGGAATTAAGGAATGGATAAGTAGAGGATTACCTGCTGAAAAGATGATTTTGGGGTTAGCATACCATGGGTACGCATGGACACTTTTGGACCCCATGGCCAATAAGATTGGATCAGCTGCAACAGGTCCTGCCATTAGGGCAGATGGGGCGATTTCCTTCAAGTTTATGAAATCAGATATGAGATGTGATGGAGAAAAAGTAGTGTATAACTCCACTTATGTCATGAATTACTGCGTTACTGGTTCGGTTTGGATCGGTTTTGATGACGTTGAGGCTATCAGGACTAAGGTTTCCTACGCGAGGGAGAAAGGGCTTCTGGGTTACAAAGTATGGCAAGTCGCCAATGATGACAATTGGGTGCTTTCTAAGGCAGGTAAAATTTCATGTAGGCAACTTCAATTAATTGGGACTTACGGTTCGGTTTGATTTGGTTTATCATATTGTAAGAAAGTTAGAATTACTTACAGACAAGGTTCTAAAACTTGCTAGGCACTCCCAGGGCGGCCGTGCACCTCCTACTTCTAGCTTTCAGGGCTGAATATTCAGTGCCTAGTCGGGCAATTAGTCGGGCTAGATGGTCTAGTCGGACTAATCGGATTAATTGGTCTAGTCGGGCTAGTTGGTGAGGGGTCTTCTAGTTAGCGCCTAGACGATAAGTATTCGGCCTTTTAGACTTTCTTTTAGAACACTACTTATAGATATGGAGTCAGTCAACCATCTCTGTGCACTTCCTATTTGAATGTTTGAACCTTTATTTTGGTGTATGAAAAACCCCAAGTTAGGGATATTGAATCGAATAGTCACTTTTAAGCAAAAGTGAGATTTTTCCAAACTTTGCTGCATTCTGCTTGTCCCGAAGAAATTAGATATATGTTGAGAAACTGAATTCAAGAGCCTCTAGAGCATACTTATCGCAAATGCAATAAACCTACCACTACGTCTCTGGCCAGATGGAGTCAGAGGGGGGCCAGTAGGGGCACCCCTGCAAGAAAAATAAAAAAATCCTCTAGTATTAATAGAAAAAAAAAATTCCTATGACTTATGTAGGCTCGCCCCTACAAAGTATTTTGGAAAAAAAATTCGCCCATGCGTAGGGAAATTCCTAGCTCCGTCCCTGTATTTTAAACAAAAAGAAAAAAAAACTAGTATTTCGGAACACAATTGTTTGTTGTCACGAGGACTCTCCCCTAAAGCCTTTAAGTAGTGGTGAAACTAATTTGGGCAATATATGATCATTGTATTTTTGCATTGGAACGGATAAGAATGTTCTGTTTCTCTGGTCTACTACTAGATTGTCTTCTCACATTTCTCTCCAATGTACAATTTTATAGCACAAGCCGATGAGAAAGATCCTAGAAACAAGAGACACCTGTTGCTAGTAATCTTGCTTCCAACCGCAGCCACAATTACCCTCGTACTAGTTTTTGCGACGTGGTATTTGCGTAAAGGAGCACGTAGAAACAAAGGTGAGTTCTTCCAGTTGTGAAAATTTTGTTCCTAAATCGTTTCCCTTAACCGTTTTAACATCTTTCTTGGATCTTCCACATGTTGTTTTATTGGTTACAGGATGGATGGACGGAGAAAATGAATCGCAATCTTTATTCAAAACTACTATGGCATCTGCTGGAAATGCAGATGCTCCTAATTTGCTAGTATTTAGTCTCACTGACCTTGTAGAAGCTACCAACAATTTTTCATTTCAAAATAAGCTTGGAGAGGGTGGATATGGACCTGTTTACAAGGTAATATTATTCATATTCGAATAAAAGCGAGAAAATAAAAATAAATAAATTATGTGGTGAAATAACCGATTAGAGATGTCTGTTTTGCCTGCAGGGTATATTACATAATGGACAAGAAATAGCAGTAAAGAGACTTTCAAGGACTTCTACACAAGGTTATGAAGAGTTCATGAATGAGGTTATGCTTACTGCTAAACTGCAGCATGTAAATCTTGTAAGAGTTCTGGGATTTTGCACTGAAAAAGAAGAACAAATGTTGATATACGAATACATGCCGAACAAAAGCCTGGATCATTATTTATATGGTTAGAAATCTTTCATGCTTCTAAATATAATTATGAACGATAATTGAGTGTGGTTTTAACATGACGCGTCACCGAAGTTTTAACTATATATCCAAATCTCTTTTGTGTAGATCCAATCCGGGGATCACTTTTAGATTGGAAAAAACGAGTTCAAATCATTGAAGGGGTTACTCAGGGGCTCTTGTACCTCCAAGAGTACTCAAGATTGACAATAATTCATAGGGATTTGAAAGCGAGCAACATTTTGTTAGACAACGAGATGAAGCCCAAGATTGCAGATTTTGGCATGGCTAGAATTTTCCAGAAAGATGAATTCGAAGCTAACACTGGCCGAATTGTTGGAACGTAGTATGTGACATATTCCTTACAATACACACTACCGAATGTGTTCTAGTCTCAAATATACTCATCTAATTATCTGTTTTTGTTCACTTATGCGATATTGCAGTGGTTATGTACCTCCCGAATATGTAAAACGTGGCATATACTCCACCAAATCAGATGTTTATAGCTTCGGAGTTCTTCTTTTACAAATCATTAGCGGAAAGCAGAATAATTGTTTACACGGCCTACATGAAGACTTAAACCTCCTAGAATATGTAAGTAATTCTGAAAATTGTGACATGGATATTGCGGATTGATTTCCTTCCTGTGAACTCTAAAGATTGACTAGATCAAAATACTTCAGGCATATGATTTGTGGAAGTGTGGCAAAGGCATGGAGTTCATGGATCCATTGCTCGATGATACACATTCATCATGTAAATTGATGAGATGCATGCAAATAGCTTTGCAATGTGTCCAAGAAAATCCAGCCGATAGACCCTCCATGTTGGAACTCTCATCGATGCTGAACAACGAAACTGCTGCCATGAACGCGCCCAAAAGACCTGCTTTTTCCACAAGAAGAGATGAAGATGAAGTTCAAGAGTCTACATCTCAACAAGAAATTTGGTCACGTGTTGATGTATCCATTACCCAAACGGTAGGCCGATAAAGGTTTATTCTCCTCATTCTCATGACTAGAGTAGCCCCGTAACAGTTCATTTTTTCATTGGGTTTTGCTTTTGCTGTCATAGTATTTTTCTGAAATTTGGGTAAATATGATTATACATATTCCTCTGTTTATATTACCAGAAATAGAACTTGTCTTGCTTCCATTTCCTACTAGTTAATGAATTGGCTCTGGAATAAGCATTGCTCCTTTCAAGTTGCATTTCCACACAGGCAGGTTGCAACCATGCCCAAAGAAAATAGGATGTAAAAAAATTCAGTTCTCGAGCTGCTACGTATAATTCGTCAAAGGTTCAAGAACACATGAGCTAGCCACCTGCAACATTGTTTACTCCGGACATTTTTGTCATGATTGTTTGACCAGGGAATTCTGATTGGATGCCCAGGTAGATGGGTATTACATTGTGCAGATCTACTCCTGCATGACGTGATTCACTACACTTATCGTTCTAGACTAAGGTCAAAACACTTTCTTTCCTTCTCTGTCGTACACTTGAAAATAGGGAATTTCATATCCTGGTTGATAAGAGATCGATTTCGTTTGGAGAGGCTCACTGGGCTAGAACTCACAGACCACAAAGAAAAGCCATATTAATCAAAGGATCAACGATTAAAATGGTTGAAAGCTCTCACCGTATTCTGTTAAGGAATATTGTCCCACATTGCTTAGGAGTGGAATGAGTGATCACTTAATATATACTGGGACCTCTTGACTCATTACCAATTGGTTTTGAGATGGCTCACCGTATTCATTGCCAGTGATTTTAATCAAGAACCAACTTGACAGTCTGATTTGGGAGGCTAAATTCAATTTCTTTTTATTCAGATCAAAAAAATTTCCGAGTGCTGAGTTGATCTCAAAACAGCCTATTGCTGGGCACATGATATGGCCATAAGGCCGTGAGGGTAACGATACTGATACATATACTGCTCTATCAACTCGAACTCGAACTTCAAAGTTTACGGCCTAACTGGTATAATAATAATATCATTGGCCTTGAAGCATGTTGGTTTACTGATCAGTTGTGAAGATCTTTTGCAGTTTACTTTCAGTACACAAAATGTGATTGATAAAGCTGTTTCATTGATTAACCCAAATTAAAATATCATAAGTCTCCTCCGTTCTAGTTGGGTTTAGGTACATTTTGTAAAGGGCCTTTATACAAATATGGACCACTTTGACTTTTTAGATGTATAATGTAGATATCTGTCGAAGTCAATGAATGAAAACATCACAAAAATCACTTCATAGAGTTCTCAAACTAGTACTGGGATTATTGGTTAAGGGTGTACATGGTCCGGTTTGGACCGGTTTTGTTGAAATCCAAGAACTGAACCATATTTAACGGTTCCAAAGAATTGAGAACCATAATCAGATCATTACACATATGGAACCAAACCATACAGAACTATTAGACTGGTCAGGTTTGGTTCGATTTCCGGTTCTAAACCATGATAGCATTCAAAAATTGCCAAAAAAAAACATGAATAACATGCGACTATTTTTTTTTATATAATAATTGATAATACTTTTATGTAATTTCCAATCCTCGTCAATAGAATGAGTCGTGAGGCACACGTAGGAAACAATTTGAAGGGAGGTCCATCTATCCGTGGTAAGGCAAATTCTTAAAACTAACAAAATTATCAAGTGTATGTGGGTATATAGGAGTGTACATATTATATTATACTATATGTACATATACGGACCGGTTTGGTCCAAACCATGGTTTCTATTAATGGAAATGAGGACCGAACCAAAATATCTGGTTCTCATTTTTTTAGAACCAGAATCGATCCATTAAACCATAGAACAAATCTAAATAGACCGGTTCGGTCCGGTTGGTCTGGTTTCACGATTTTTTCAATTTTCTTGTACACCCCTACAAATTAATGGTTCCTAATTTCCTGTTATCATGTAGTTAATCGAAAGACCTATAATTGGCCAGCTACCATTTGAAGAAAGTTTGTACATATCATTTTTTTTTTGATAACCAGTGTCCGGATTAGCTAGTTTATATACCCAACTAGTATTGGGGCCAATTTCCACGGCCCACTCAATTAAAGTCGCGCATGGACTATTTCCAAGAAATTGATAGCATTTGAGGGATGTCGAACATGAAATCTGAAGAGAGAGCAGACCCACCTTTAAATCTCAGGTCTTGATCACTCGGCCTTATGTCAACAATTCATGTCTCTGACCAATTACTTATATTTTTGAGCAAGATTTGTAGTCTTTTGTGATTGGTTTGTGTATGGGTTCAATCAGACCATTGGTAGAACGAGTTTATGGGAAGAGTTGAGATTTGAGAACGCTCTGTGGTATGATTGCTTCCGATTTTATTGCTACTTGTAGTGGACTGGAATGTGGGTTCTACGCCTGGATTGTCAAAACGAGCCCAACCTGAGGAAATCCTGGGCAGCTCGACAACGAATGGCTAGATGGACAATTGGGCCGCTCCATCCGTGTTGTCACGGTGGGCTGAGGTATTAGGTCTTCGCGTGAGCAGCTTGACTGCCAACTGCCAGACGGGCAATGGGCCACTCCACATGTGTCGTCACGGTGGGCAAAGGTATTATATATGTAGGGGCGGAGCTAAAATTTTTAGTTTGGGGGTCAAAAAATAGTTTCATATGCAAGATATTTTTTCTATTTACTAATCAAAAATCGCTAAATTAATATGTTAAAGTATAAGTTAGATATACACTCATAAATCGAAGTTTGCTTTATAATTGATCCCAAAGATTTATTATGTTTGGAAAACAATGCATGACAGCCTTGTTCGTAATATTATCAACTCTCGAAAGGAAGAGAATGAATGTATTTTTTTATACATTTGAAACAAGTTGAGGGCAATTTAAAGAATTTTTGTGGGGTCAAAGACTCAAAATAGCAAATTTTACTACAAATTATCAAATCTTTGTGATAAATCACTTCAAATCAAACTGAGTAGGGTTCGGTGACTCCATTTGTCTCTACATCCCTCCATCCCGATATTACGTCTGCGCGTGAGCACCAGACAGCCAACGGCCATATGGGCAAGTGGGCTGCTCCACCCGTGTCTTCACATGCAGATATGTCATGTCGGCACCTGGGCAGCTCGATAGCAAATGGCTAGACGACCAATTGGGTCGCTCCACCCGCATCGTCATTGGGGGCCGAGGTGTTGGGTCCGAGTCATGGTCGGGTCACGATTTTGAAGCATAATGTACGCAAGGACATGCTTGTATCAAAAGATTTGGTCCAACAATGTGGCACCAGTCTTGGTTTGGCCAACGAGTGCAATTTTGTTGATCCTCCTTAAAAGAGGGTAATAAAACCCTCTCTCCTATTAGTTGAATGTGTGTGTCCCATCATAAAGTGATGTTATGCTTACCACAATATGATGTATGCAATGCACTTTTTGTTAAGCATGACATCACAAAGTGGTGGGACGCACACCAATTCAACCAATATGAGGGATGGTTTTGTTGACCCTCTTTTAAGGAGGGTCAAAATTGCTCTCCTGGCCAACGGCGTGGTCGCATGCCAAGCGACAGCGTCATTCGAGAAGTCACCACGGGGCGAGATTGGCATGTACTACCTTGGCTTCCAAGGCAAGGCATCCTATAAATGTCAAAACGAAGATTGTGGACTTTAAGAATGCCCATCAAACAAAATTATGGACTTTAAGAAAGTTAAATACCGTAGTTTACAGTTAGATAAATGTTGGCAAGTACTACCTTTCCAACTATCACTATAGAGTTTCGGGAATGACTACAATAAAGATTTATTAAAGTTGTGTTCTATTTCACTTATTTTATGTATTGTCTATATTATGTCACCTTATGACAATCGTAGCATTTTTTAGTATCTCGTAACTTTTACATTAAAAACTCGTAACTTTTCAGCAATACACATTGTAATTATGTAAGATTTATAAGATTTTGGTGTGCATTGTAATTTTCATAAAAAAAAAACTCATAATTTTTTTATTTATAATTAAGATTCGTAATATTTTTAGGAATGCGTATAATACACATCTAAATAGGGGTCTGTATTTCCGTTTCTCTGTAGGTCTTTTTTTATTACTACAGTATATGCATAGAAGCGGATTTGTCTTTGCATTGAGAATCTCTTTGATGGTAACAATTAATCAACTTTAGTTTTTTTGGAAATCTACAAATGACGATGAAATCCGTAAATGATGAGGAAATCCACAAATGACGATGAGATTCGTAAATGATTAAGAAATCCACAAATGACGTAGAAATCCTTAAATGATTTCGCTTTTTATTATAGCAGTTGATTTGCCTCTAGTCTGACATTTGCTTTGATTGTCAAAGAGGAAGAGACCACTCCCTCGAAAAATTTGTGTGCTGGACTGACACTATGTGGTGATACTCGTCACGGATCTCGACCGTCTAAAACAAAGGATGAGGGGAGAAAAAAGAAAGGAAAAAGGCCAGTGTTACTCCAGCATTTAGTGGTGAAAACAGAGTCTTCATATGGAGAGTATCTTTTCCTGATTGTTGGTATGTAATCACTCAACTCAATAAAATCTTTCGACATGACTAAGTTTTTTTTTTTGATCCGCCACATGACTAAGTTCTTATGATATTAATATGCGATAAGATAATTATGGAAAGAAAACAAAGATGTATTATGTATATAAAATTGGAAGATGAACATCGAATAAGTTGCCAATTATTCTAAATATTTGTCCCCAAATTGGTTTTAGAGAAAAAAAATTTGTCCAAAAATGGGACCCTAATTGAGTGTGAGTTATAGTAATATTTAGAAAACAACAACAACAAAACCCACCTAGTCACCAATCATTGGGGTATGGGGGAGGGATGATTGGAGACAAATCTAACCTTTGACAATATGCACAAAGTGGCTGTTCTCGGAATACCACTGAAACAGTGACCCCTGTAAACCTCCAAGAACCGAGGAGCTACAAAGACGTTTTGCTGTAGAACCATGCCCTTAAATCAAAGCCGAAAGGCATCAGGAAGGGCCGGTCTAGAGACCCAAATTAATTTCAGATGTCTAGCAGTAGAAGATTGTTGGAAGGTGATTACTCAACTTAATAAAATCTTTCGACATGACTAACTTCTAATGATATTGATATTAATATTCCCTCCGTCCCAAATTGCTGGTCCTTCTTTCAATTTTGGGATGTCCCAAAATATTTGTCCCATTTCTAAAAACATCCATCAAAATAGGGACACTTTCCAATTTTACCCTTAAAAAGTACTTTTTCCATCTCAATTAGTTTGTCCATTATTTTTTATTTTATAACGGTTCTTATGATTTTGAAAACTTTGTATAATAAAATTAATTGATATCTATAAAAAAAGATCCATATTGCATATGTTTTGAGTTTCATATAAATAATTAGCCCACAACATTGGTCACAATAATATTGACTGGATTCAGGAGCAAAACAGAAAAAACAATACAAAGTTTCTACACCCCTTAAAAATCCCCTTCCCCAAAAGGGGCAAGCAAATTGGGACGGAGGGAGTATGTGATAAGATAATTCTGCAACGAAATCAAATGTAGAATTGGAAGATGAATAACTTCTAATGGTAGTCTAATTAAGTATGAGTTATATTGATATTTAGAAAACATCAAAAAGAAATAAATCACTTATAGTTGTCTAGAAGTAGAAGAATTATGTTCGAAACCGTAGATACTCAGGTTCAAACCACGAAAGGCTGCTCTTTTTTTTTTTTTTTTTTTATTAAATGAATGTTCGAGTTTATGAACTTGGGTCACCTCATGGCCTGCTGAAGACAATTAATAGAGGCCTAAAGCGGCAATCTGAAATAGACGTTTTCACATAAGTTACTACTCCCTCCGTCCCAATTGATAGTCCATTACGAAACTATGTGCAATTTTTAAAAAATAATGTATTTATCGAAATAATTTTTCAATTTTTTTTTGCACCGTATCAAAGTTCTCAATGAGATCTATCAAACAAGATCCATAATGCATATTTTTTGAGGTTCGCATTAAAAGATATAAGCCGTTGAAAATGGCACGCGGTCCCACAATGGACTATTATTTTGGGACGGAGCTAGGGAGTATATATTGCAAATATATTTTCTATCTTTTGTAGATGAAAAATTAGTAAATAGATTTTTGTAGTCAAGTCCTATGAGGTGATATGGATTCCTTCTACAAATGGTCAATTCTCTACAAAAGTTCACTTGGATAGCAATGAGACAGATTGGAGGACTGCCAAGAGAAATTAGCAACCAAGAAAGTATTCCCTCCATCTAATTTGCTTTTCTATTTGGGATATTCATGTCATTTTACAATTGTTGAATCTAATAAAGTTTTTTTTCTTTTTTTTTATGGTTTTCACAACTTTGTATAGTGAAAATTATCGAGAATTATCGAATAAGATCCGTATTTTATATTTTTTGAGATTCATATGAAAAAAATAAACAATTGAAAATTAACATAAATATCGAAAATGGATAAACAAGTTGGGACGCATGGAGTATAACAACGGAGTAGATGTTTTAAATGGTTGTTACTGCAGCCTCTTTTTTTCTGTTTTGGAATCCTACCAGGTCATCCACTTTTTACAGTCAATTCTATAGTCAATTGGTGAAGTTTTTAAATTATTCATTAAAGAATGAAGAAAGAGGAGGACGATTAAAAATTTCTGGAAAGCAAAACTTGTAGTCCTAACGTAACTTTGAATTATTTTATTGGTTATTTTATTGACAGTTTATTAAGTTGACAAAAATACAAAATGAATAAAAAATACAGTTTTCGATGCTTTTTTTTTAAACACTTTTTAAAGCACTTTAATACATAGAAAATTACATTTTTTTTTGTCATTTTCTTTATTTATTGACAACCCATTGAGATGAACATAAATATTCGTTGTTTTATTAAACTATATTTCCGATCTTTCTTGTAATGACAGCTTTCATATACATCACTCTTGTTTGACTATATATGTATACGTTGTAATAAAATACCGGTGGACTTGGGGCACCATCCGAACGGTACACATGTTAAAAATACATTATTTAAAATGTAGAATACTTATTTTACTTATAAAATAATATGGACCGTTAAAAATACGTGCGATGGTCCTCGATGGAACCCTACAGCGTTGTAGGATGCTCCCGCCCTACAGCACCCCGGATTCAATACCAGTGACCCCATTTTCTTGTATGATGTTTGAAGTGTAGTTTATTAGTCCATTTATTTTTTTGGTTTTCCTCCTCCGTTCTAGTTGGGTAGGCACATTTTGTAAAGGGCCTTCATACAAATATGGACCACTTTGGCTTTTTAGATGTCTAATGTAGATATCTGTTGAAGTCAATGAATGAAAACATCACAAAGATCACTTCATAGAGTTCTCAAACTAGAGGGATTATTGAATAATGGTTCCTAATTTCTTGTTATCGTGTAGTTAATCGAAAGATTTTGTTACCTAATTCGCCCAGCTACCATTTGAAGAAAGTTTGTACATACTATTTTTTTTTTTGATAACCAGTATCCGGACTAGCTAGTTTATACACTCCTCGACTAGTATTGGGGCCAATTCTCAGGGCCCACTCAATTAAAGTCGCGCATGAACTGTTTCCAAGAAATTAATAGCACTTGAGGGATGTCGAACATGAAATCTTACACCTTTAAATCTCAGGTCTTAACACTCGGCCTAATGTCAATAATTCATTTCTCTGACCAATTACTTGTATTTTTGAGCAAGATTGGCAGTCTTTTGTGATTGGTTTGTGTATGGGTTCAAATTTCAATCATACCATTTGTAGAACGAGTTTATGGGAAGAGTTGAGATTTGAGAACGCTCCGTGGTATGATTGCTTCTGTAACGACCCGTAATTTCGGCCGATTTTACATTTCAATATTTAATTTAAATAAAATAAATTTCTTATTTTATTTTCAATTTTATTTTCTTTTTCTTTCTTAAATGATTAATTATTTTTCTTTTA
>JAXBDA010008565.1:0-14555 GCA_036023075.1 Gaultheria prostrata | reverse complement strand
TATCAAAAATTGGCAAACAAATTGGGACGGAGGGAGTATGAATTTACGAGTCCTTATAAGGTAACACAATCCTTGCTTCGTCATATCTTCCTCCGGAATGGGGGATGGTGTTGTCTCTTAAGGGACAACATGCATGCTGACCCCATCCGAGCCGTCCGTGCTCGGCGATCAACGACCCAAATCTGTTCGGATCCAAACAGATCTGCACCCTTCATTACCGAACTGATCTGGGCTGTTGATCGCCCAGCACAGACGGCTCGGATGGGGTCAGCATGCATGCCGTCCCTTAAGGGACAGCACGCCCCCCGAGTTCGGGGGGGGGGGGGGGGGATCCATTGACCATGGATCTATTTTCTAGCACCCTGAACGAGGGTTAAAATTCTCAGTTTTTGTCGATGGTTGGGGCTTCTTTCTCGATCTCTAAACCGTAAGTATAAACCATACCTTGGGAATTCCAATTTCAGACAAAACCCATATGAAGGTTTCCTTTTCCTAAATATTCGCCTTATTACTCCTGAACACCTCTGTTTTTCTACTCTTCAGACCCAGAAGATGATTAAAAAGGGAGAGAGACTTTGAGAGAGAGAAATGGGTTTCTCGAAAATCCATACATACGATTAGATGGGAGATGAGAGGGATTCTTTTGGGGAGAGATAGAGACATGAACTGAGTGAGAGCAAGCCGAACAAAGATTTGGTCTTTGATATAGGGAGGAAGAAGATGATGCAAACATTCACACTGATATACGTATATGGTAGGTTAAAGACCTTAGTACCCTTGGTGTTAACTTTTCCTTCATGGTCATGGACGGAAAAACATGATGGTCCTTAGTAACGATTCAATAGTTGAAGGGGAAAGTGTGTTCAATTGGTAGTTAAAAGGGGAAGTATTTTTTTTTTGGATAATTTAAGGGGCAAGTACATATTTTACCCAAAGAGAATTCATATCGCATGGGAAGCTAAGAGCATCTCCAATCTTGACTCTTTTTTTTCCCCTCAAATTTGATCAAAAAATTGAGTAAAAGCTTGGCTTGGGTTGAAGCATTCGAGCCCTTGCTCAGATTTTGAGAGGCTTCTACTGTCTGCTGCCGTCTGCCGCCACAATCAACCACCCATTTCTCTCTTCCACGACTCCAGACCACTATCGTCCACCGCTCGCCGCCCTCCGAAGCTCACGATCTGTGTACTGCTACCATCACCGAACCACCACCAGACCACCACAAACACCACCCGTCACTGGCAACCATCGTAGCCTCACGATCTATGTTTCGTTACCCTTACCGGAGTTGACGACGGCGGCGGCAAGAGGAGTTCCGACGGCGAGCACCACCACCAAGTTACCGTTGGAAATTTGGGTAAAGGATTTGAGTAAAACTCAAATTGGTATGAGTTTAGTTCAAAGGCTAGAGTGAGATTTGAGGGGATTTTACTCAAATTTTGAATCTGGTCCTGATTCTGAGTTAGGGCTACAGGTGCTCTAAGGTGGCTTAGTTTGATTTCCAAAAATATACACGTATGGGAGAGAAGGGTTTGTGGATTTTGCTTTCAGTTGGAAATTTTTTATATTTTTATTTTTTGTTGAAAAGATTGAAAAGCTCACCAGAATCAAAATTTGACAGAGTGAAACTTATAATTCCTTTGTCTCAAAATATTTGTCCTATTCGTAAAACGAGGACTTAAAAATAATATATACTTTTGAAGCAAAAAATTAATTTTTTTTTTCTTGTAAACTTGAACTCATATCTAATTGTAAGAGCATCACCAGTGGTATAACCAAAACTTGATAATCAAAAGTTGCCACATCAGACTTTGATTATCCATACAAGACATTTATAAAGTTAACAATGTGGAGTGTCACAATGGTATTTTGTGTCCATAATAAAAAAAATACTACTCACTCTATTTTTATTCATAAAATGGGCACAACTTTAAATTTGTAGATATATACTTTTTATAATATTAGTACCATTTAAAAGATATTTACAATACCTTTAAAATGAGACCAATCTTGAACATATTTTTAATTTTTTATTATTATTGATAATTTTAATTTTTTTAGAGAAAGTGCAAAAAAAAATTAATTATTTGAAAAATGGAGGGAGAATGTTGTTACTTTTGAATTCATTCTACCAAAAAAAGACTTATAAATAGGGTGTGATCCTCAAAATTTGGTTATTGAGTTTTGGTTATTGAGAAAATGTTGTTGCTTTTGATTATCCAAATGCCAAAATTTGGGTTATTTGGTAAAAGGTTGTTATCTTTGATTATGCCACTGTGAGCCAATTTTTAGACAAACATTGTTAACTTTGGTTATTTAGATGTTTTGATTATCCCATTGGTGATGCTCTTATGCGGTAAAATTCTTGGATGCCCCATACTGCATCCCGGGATCGAGTTCCATTCCCCCTCCCCATATATAGATTAGAAATGACGAATGACAAAAAAAAAAAAAAAAACCTCATATTTATTAAGTTGTTTTTTTTTTATGCAACGAAATCTCATATCTAATAAATTGTTAGAAAAAATTTAAAAGTTATCTTCAAAAATTGTTGTAAGTATATTATTTTCAAGAAGAGAACATTCTTTACACCGGCGGTGGAAAACCGCCATTTTCCACCATCATATTTTTGGGCTCCATTGTGTATTAATTAATGTGTATTAATTGTTGATCTGACCCGTTCATCTTGTAGGGCCTACATGTAGTACATTTATGCAAAAAAATTAGCTTGATCGGATATCTATAGGTATATAAAATTTTGAATTTTGTTTTATGAAATGGATGGTCATGGACTGTTTAATTCAAAATTCATAACAGAGCAAAAAAAAAAATTCAAAATTCATAACCGTCTATTTTATAAAACAAAATTAAAATTTTGATATACCTGTTGATGTCCGATCAAATTAACCTTTTGTATAGATGTACTACTTGTGGGCTCTGCAAGATGAATGATTCATATTACAACAATAAACTCACGGTGCGACCCACATATGTCAATGGTGGAAAATGGTGATTTTCCACCGCCAGTTTAAAGAATGTTTTCGTATTTTTAAGACGTCATTTTTTCAGTTAACAAATATTTTGGAATAGATATACTAGCATATTTCCATTTTAGTGTGCCATGACTCTCATCCTTCTCACATTCTAAATCCAAAAACATATATTTAAGGTTTTGCAATTCAAAGTATTTATTCTTTTCGGTGTCGCTATAGGGTAGATAACGTCGATATTAAATACTTTCTTTTAAGGTTTTGTTGATTCATGGTAAGAACAGTCTAAAAAGCCACCTAGCTATTTTTCTTCTCCTATTGTTTTTTGACCTTTTGCTAATTAAATTCATTTCGTTGAAAAGTTATGATTTTTCATGGGACTACTACACCATCCAACACAAAACCAGGTTACGGAAATCTTAATGTTTCCAATAATCGAATTCATGGGAAATGAGGTGCAAACGTTTGTATTTAGTGAGCCAGATCCATGGTAATTATATTTATTGGCTTAAGCGGAATCAAATCCTCTGTTCCAAAAACCTCTATTCCTCTGTTCCGGTGTATTTCTGGCCATTAGATCACATAAAAATTTTAAAACAAAAACAAAATGCATATGATCCAACGATCTAAAACACTTCGGAACGGAGGAACACCATTTTTCCCAGAACAGGGGATCTCATACGGGCTTAAGCCAGGTAGGCCATTTAATTTTTTTCCATAAATGGCAGAGTAGCTCATGTACCCACACAAAAAAAAAAAAAGGGCAGAGTCTCGGTTTAACTTTTTTGGGAATTAAAAAATATAATGTATTTAACTCATGAACAATGCTACACACACGACCACTCCCACACAACACTCTCACATAAGGGTGGGTGGTGGTCATGGGTCTATCTTTTTCGTTAACTCATACAACGTTCAATGGGATAACAACTTAAACTTATAGGAAAGTCATCCAGATTCCGAGATGAGATGTAAACGAGTGATATATTTTGTAAAGTCATAAAATGTGTGTGCTTGTTAGTGTGTCCAATACTTAATTACAATTACTAAATAGGATACACAATTTAGTCGTCCGCGGATGTCGAAATTTTACTTACAAAAGAATCAAATTAATTAAATCTACTAAATTTTGAAATGACTAAAATATCATGTTCTGTAATAGATTAAAAACAATCCTACCTAGCCTAAGTGAAATTCTCATAATTTTGGAGGAGCCATTGCCTTTCCACGCACATGTCCTAGTGCATGTATTTTTCGTAGTTGGAAGTTAGACATGTATTTTTGGACCTATTCCCTATTATAAGTGTACATAGAAGGTCGTTTGGTCATTCATTGCCTTATCCCAAAAAGAATCCAAAATACAGAACAATTTGATACATTTACAAAAAATTTGACTAAGACGAGAGTATATTCTTTGGCATAACTATCTCCAATTTGTTTCTTTCTTCGTGATTTAAGGATCGAGGGCTTCATATAATTCATCATCCCATTATCTCAACAGGTAAGATACGAAACGATTTTGTACATTTTCAACTTTTTGACCGATAGAGATAAGTAAGCCATTTATTTGCTTTCACATTTTCATTTACTAGGTTTAACATACTTGTCTTAAAGGTTGGTTAGTGACATTGTTGAACTATTATTCAAATATTGACTATTATTATCCAGAAATCTCCACTTTGATTTCACCAAATTCAGTACTTGTCTAGTATTGTAGAGTTGGGATCCATGGTGGTTTTAGAGAAACTGTGGACCCCAAAACAGCCCTAAGTGGGCCAAGGAATCTGATTTTACTATTCCAAGGAGAAAAAAAAAAGGAAAAAAAAAAAAGGAATCTGTTTTTTTTTTTTTTTGATAAATAAGAAATCTGATTTTGATATGGCATTTGTGGGGACATGCATTAATGTAGGGATAAGGCTGACTTCAGCGGACCCTCGCGGCCCTTGTCTCAACCAATTAATTGTGTGACAAAATCTGATACTCCTACTAATGTTCTTCTGCTTTTTCTTTTCCGAGGCAAACTTATCTTCATCTTGATTAATCTTTTATTTGGTTCTGTTAAAGATATTCATGCAAAGGCTAAAAGATTTACAAAAATTATTCTCTTGTGGTCTAACTTCAGAAATCAAACATGATTAATAGTGGAGAATAAACCCGGAACCAACCAGAGTAACTGTTGGGGTTTGGGGTAACTGATACTAAAACTAAAGTTACTATTTCCACTGCAGGTACACTATGGGGCAGCCAACCCTAAAAAAAAATCCCACAAGAAATAAGAAATTAGAAACGTCTTTGATGAAAATATTTGATGAAGCCATAGTAAGTGCACTTTGACCCTTCCAATAGGAAGCTTTTCAGGTTGTATGAATTTTATTTTACTGTTTGTGTTAAGTTAGGAAGTTTATTCATAGCTAATAAATATCTCAATTAGAGAAGTCAGAATGAAAGGACACTATGTGTGTTGTATCGCGAAATGTATGTTTGTTCGTACATGTTTTTCGTATAACGACTACCATATCGAAGTGTATTGTCGTGGTATTTTGACATGTACATCCGTCCGTACATGTTGTTTTGTCTTATAACGACTACCAAATCGCCATTGTTAGCGTATTGTCATGGAATTTCGACGTACAAGGTTCAAATCTGTCCTTTGTCGACAATCCGTACATGTCGCGTAAAGACAACCTCATCAATAGCATTTATAACTCCGTCGAATATATTAGCTACGCAACCATATTTTGTCGGTTTTTGGATTATTATCTATGATACTTTTCACAAATTATGTGCTAGCATAATGATAAGAAAAGAAATCAAGTCGTACAAAATTGAGAAAACCCTAATACCAACTTGTTGATTTCTCTAGTACTACAAGAGGTCATAGTCATTGGCCACGTACCCTAAGAACTGAGAAAAACCTAATTTTGCTTGGTGTTATTTTTCGTTCGCATCTTGCCAACTTGACTTTTTTGGTTTTTGGCACATTTTGTTTAGAGGTATGTGTCATCTTTATTTGAGATTAATAAATTTTTTCGCCGTTCAAAAAAAAAAAAAAAAAAAATCTTTATTTGAGATATACTTTCCTTAGCATGAAATGTTGTGAAGTATGTTCCTTAACTTTATGTGTTTGAAGAAAATAATTTTTTTCATCTGTAAAAAAAAAGAAAGAAACAATACTCCAGCTTAATCTTAAAATTCCCTTTGGATGTTCAAACAACTAAGAAGTCCCGCTATTTTTTCAAAAAACTCCTATTAAGGTACAAAGGAGAAAAATAGAAAATATGCATTAAATTAAAAGATACCACAGGTAACGTGATTTTCCAATTACAGAATACAATGTAATGAACATTCTATCTATGTGTTTTGCTGCTTTAATGTTCAGATACTCTTGTTTTTTTCTAAATTAATGACGCAACTTTGAACCACAAAAAAATGTACTCTTACCCAAAAAAAAAAAATTAAAAATAAAAAATAAAAAATGTACCACTAGTTTTTTGAAAATAAATGACACTCTGTACAAGAGGTGAAAAAATCTATAAAATCCTCTCTGTCTCCCTCTCTCTCTCTCCACTAACTTTTCTGCTGCCCTAAAAAAGTTCATGACCTTGTGACACCTTCTTAAATTCTTTTCACATAAATTCTTTTCACATACAACTGAAAATGGCTGGTGAGATAGTTGAATCAATCAGCGTCTTGCTTGTGGATGATGATGTCACATGCCTCAACATTGTTGCTGGTTTACTGAAATCGTTGAAATATAAAGGTACTAAATTTGTAACATATATATATAGTAGTTTTTTTTGTGGTGTTTCTGTTAACTTATGTTTTAGATCTTTAATTTTTACAAGCTTTGTTTCCTTTTTATTTTATGTGATAGATCTATTCTTTTTTATCTTCCAAGCCCCTTTTTTACATGAGAATCAAGAAGTCGAAACGAGAATTTATTCACCAAACGGTGCGATTTTCTTTGAAATTACGCGGGGGGAAAAGACCGCGGTTCATCCTCTCCAACGGTCAAAAAAATTAATTTTTCCATTTATTAATTTTATGTGACAGATCTATTCTTTTTGATCTTCCTAGCCGTTTTTGACATGAGAATCAAGAAGTCGAAATGAGAATTTATTCATCAAACGGTGCGATTTTCTTTGAAATTACGCGGGAAAAAAGACCGCGGTTCATCCTCGCCCATGATCAAAAAATTTAATTTTTCCATTTATTTTATGGGATAGATCTATTCTTTTTGATCTTCCTAGCCGTTTTTGACATGAGAATCAAGAAGTCGAAATGAGAATTAATTCATCAACGGTGTGATTTTCTTAGAAATTACGTGGGAAAAAAAACTGCGGTTCATCCTCTCCCTCCCTCAAAAAAATTATTTGAATTAATTTTTATGTTATAGATCTATTGTTTTTTTATCTTACTTTATTTTATTTTTTTGGGTAAGGGTTAATTCATTTTTTGCACCATGTTTCCTTATAAGTTCATTTGCATATGGATCTATTGCATGCTCATAAAGATGAATTTTAATAGCAAAATTTTTTATGGCAGTGTACATTTGCTAATAGTTCTTTTGTTTTCGATTCAAAATAATCAAGATAGTACAGTTAAGGCGATTACATAGAGGATCTAGTTGCATTATTCGCCTCAAGATTCTTGATGTATATCTAGATCTGAACAACATTTTTGTTACTTGTCTATGGCATATATAATAATCTTCTTAATTTTATCTAATTTTTTGAGCTTCCGAGGCATATGCATGTAACATATCAGCTAGTTCTTAAGAAGTTTTACGAGTTGTCACTTATCATTTATTATTTGGTGATATAACAAAATGGCAAGTTCTTAGTGCATGCATGGTTAGATTCGGTCATTATCACTTACCAAATCACGATTTTGCTCTACTATCAGTCGTGGCGGTTAAGCATCCAATCGAAGCGTTGTTCACCCTACGAGTCAAGGCAGGCTCGTTTGATCTTGTCATAACAGATGTGCATATGCCCGACATGAATGGGTTTGAATTGCAAAAGAAAATTGAGGAAGAGTTCAATCTACCTGTCGTATGTAAGTATTGCTTCAATTGTTTCCTGTTTTGATGTAGTTTACTCCTTTTCCCATAAGTGCATTACAATTAATGATCTTTTTTTTTTTTGAACCGCACAATTAATGATCTGATAAAGAGTAATTTTTGAAGACATAATGAATAAATTGTGATGTCAAGCCTTTCTGGCAATCCATTTTTTCCATGTTCGATGTTTAACCCAAGAAAAAAAAAAAAAAAAACTGCCTACCATAATGCATATTTCTACCGTGGCACTTTTACATTTTAGCCACTAGTTCTTCACTCTGACATAGTACTCATTTTTTAATCTTGATTTAATTATTTGAAGACTATTATAGCAAATATATATGAAAACTAGTTTCTTTGGATGTTTTCAAAATTTATACCCTTTGGATGATTTTTTTATGGAATAGGCACACGTTAAGGTTGAAAAAATGTATTGAAATGTGTGAAAAGTGTATAGGGATATGTGAAAGTGTATTGAAAAGTGTAAAAAGTGTATTGGAGTGTGTTTTTTTGTTTGTTTGTATTCTTATTGTGTGCCCATTGGGCACACGTTAGCAATACCCTTTTTTTTATTATCAAATTTATACTTTTTATTGGCAAAACAAATAAAAAAAACCATCCAAAACTAAATTTCGAAGTAAATTGTTTGTAAACTATTTTGTTTTTTGGTGCCTGATGTTTGTAAAACTAAAACGCAGTTATGTCATCTGATGACGAAGAGAGTATCATAGTAAGGGGACTACAAAGTGGAGGTGTATTTTTCTTAGTGAAGCCCATATCCTCAAATGACCTAAAAAATCTGTGGCAATACGCGGTTGCGAAGAAGAAGCCTAAATCAGCCATTATCGAGGAAATTGGAAGTACACAAGAGTCATCCAAAGCTGATAAACAAGCTATCAATGAAATAAATCACTCCCCATCTGAAAATGCGAAAGGTTCCAATGACGCAGTAGGGTCAAAAACGTCGTTACAGAATGATGATTGGAAAAGTACGAATGATTTCAAGAGAAAGTCCCCGGAAAATGTTGAAGAGGGGGAAGATGACGAGTATGATGATTCTGATAAATCAAAAAAGACCAAGGTTTGGACAGACGAGCTTCACCTCAAGTTCTTGGAGGCTGTTAAAAGCACAGGCGTTGAAAGTAAGATTTCATCTTGCTGATATATATACATATTTTTAATTCTTTCTCTTTTATTCAGTTGTTGATCATATCATTTATGGTTGGATTTTTGTGTCTTTTCTTTTCCATTTTTTTTTTCCAATTTTCATATTTCTGTGAATTTTAATATGGTCCAGGGGCTGTTCCGAAGACAGTTCTCGAGCTCATGAATGTGCCGGGATTAAAAAGAGTACAAGTAGCCAGTCATTTGCAGGTTTGTAAATTTTATGTATAACCTCTAAATTAGGGTTTGAAATGCCACTTTTGGACTAAGTTAATTTGTTACTCAATTGTGGCAAAAAATGAAAGAATAAACAAAGGTAATTAAATAAATATTTAATAAATATATGTAGCTAGCTTACTTTGCTCTTTTGATGTACATTGCATGCGGTCATCCAAATCTTTCATGATTACTGTTCCAAAATTGGTGTTACATTTGACCAAATTAACTACTCGTTGTCTTTAAAGTTAGATGCATAGAAATTAATATTATGTAGGAAAATTCCATGTATATGGCATTTTTAAAATAAAAAAAAAATCTTTATAGCATTACTTAGTACTAGCTAGATTTGGTAGTCCGGTGGACATAGGAAGAAGAAAAATGAGCAAATATTTAGGACATTGAGCATAAATAGTCATTCGATTAAATGAACTAAACTTGGGTGGCCTAGTTGAGCGATGAGGGATAAAGTGTAACACAACATCGAGTTAAACTTTTGTGGTAATCTTCTTGTTCCATATTTGAATGAAAATGAAATACATAAATAGTCATTTGATCAAAACTTAATTATTAGATGAATTACGAAATATATAATATTGTAGAGATTAAGTCACCACCATTACAGGCCTCACCCACCTTGTTTGGTTGGGGTTTTGAGAACCCGGGTTTTCAAAACCGGGTTCTCAAAACCCCAACCCAAAAACCCTTGACAACACTTGAAAATCCTTGAAAACCGAACAAGGGAAGGTTCTCAAAACCCGGTTTAGAAATCCCAACCGAACAAGGCCGGTGTTTATGGTTTATCTTAACCATTCATTTTGTAGACCCCGCAGTGTAGTACATCTTTGCAAAAAATCAACTTAAGCGAACATCGATAGATATATCAAATTCTAAAATTTTAGATTCTAAAATGGATGTTCATGGATAGTTTAACTTTAGAATTATTGTCAGAATAAGACTATACATTTTATAAACCAAAATTTACTTTTTAATAAATCTATTGATATTCGGTCAAGCTAAATTCTTTTTTGGCGTGATCATATTATACCGTGGGTGCAATAAAATGAATGGTTCAAATTATGATAATAAAAGCACAGTAGGTCTCCCACAATAGCAGTTGTGGAAAACCTATTCTTTTCACCGTCAGTGGAAAAAATTTAATATCTATGTTTCATCCTGACACATAATTCATATAAGTTGTGTATGTGAATGAAAATTTTAATTCATGCACAAAGAAATATTCATTGCCCATCACTATATCTTAACGATGATTTTATAAAATAAACCTGCAGAAATACCGACTTTTCTTGAAAAAAGTTGCAGAAACTGCAGAAGCAAACTTCAAAATCCAATCTCCTTCCGAAACGAACAAGGTAGAAAGGACTTTTACCAACAACAAATTTGCTTCATCTGCGCCCAACTCGAAGCAACCGTTGATTGGCAATGCAATTGGCATTGCGAAGCCCCTTTACCAGCAGGCCGACCCATCTACCAACTCAACACCTCTGTTTGGATCCGGCCATTTGAAGCAACCGTTGATTGGCAATGCGAAGCCCCGACACCAGCAGGCCAACCCATCTCCTAACTGGACACCTCTGTTTGGATCAGGCCAGTCGCGCCCACTCCTCAATGAAACCAATTCGAAGCAAATGTTGATTGGCAATGCGAAACCTCTTTATCAGCAGGCCAACCCATCTGCCAACTGGACACCTCTGTTTGGATCCGGCCAGTCGCGCCCACTCCTCAGTCAAACCAACTTCAACCAACCGTTGATTGGCAATGCGAAACCCTTTTACCAGCAGGCCAACCCATGTGCTTTCAGAATGGGATCATATGATCAGCCATCCAGTTCGTTACCAAGTCGAAAGGGAAGTATTTCTGGTGGAATCATGAATGGTTCGTTACGAAATGGAATTGGAAATATTTCTGGTGGAATCATGAATGGTACGACATTTATGCAACCGTACCAACAAAAGGATCAAGTCACACCAGAGAGTTGCGCCAATGGCCCCATTACAGGATATGGGAATGTTAAAGATTTTGCCAATTCTAACTTGAACCCTAGGCCAAATCACCAAAACAGTTCTAGTTATGCTGGATTACGAATTGCTAGTGACGGGCGGCTGGTTGGGTTCAACCTTAACTCTGGTTTGATCAATGAGTTGCAAAGGAAAAGTACGAGTAACGCGCCGGTATTGAATGGTTATTCTGGTGATTATTTGGGGCAAGGAGAGCCTTTTATTGGGTTTCAGAATGGAAGCATTGTATCGCCAACTTTTGACGATGCCATTCAAGATGACGACGACACTTTAGTGATGCCGCGTTCGTCTGTATTAAGTGGCAATTCTGGTGATTATTTTGGGCAAGGGCCTTCGATTGGGACTCTGAGTGGAAGCACTTCCGTGATGCCCCTTTCGCCTGCAATTTTGCAGGCAAACACTTTCAGGAATGAAAAAGAAAGTGACCATATCTCTGGCCTTTTGGATAACGAATTGTCCAACAATGTCTTTGGGTTCGACGATAGCGATCTTAATTTCTTGCAATCATATTGCGAAGGCAGTTTTAATATCCCGGATGATATCAACATTGTTCAACCATATGGCGAAGGTAGTTCTATTATCCCGGATGATATCAACATCATTCAACCATTTGGCGAAGATAGTTTTAATATCCCGGACGATATCAACACTATTCAACCAGGTGGTGAAGATACTATTAATATCCTGGACAATATCAACATCATTCAACCATATGGCGAAGGTAGTTTCAATACTCAGGTATGGAAAAACTAGTACAACTTAAATTACTTGCTCAACAAATTATTACTCTATTAAATTAGATTATTTATTTTTCTTGGATATATGATACTATAATGATTTTTCTCTATTTTGTGTTAACAGCATGATGTTGGAGCCCTAAATTCTGCGTTCTCTTTCCATCCCGATGATCATGTGAAAAATAACCCAATATTATTGAATAATGACCAGGCTCTTGGGCAGGCATGTACCAACTTATTTCTGATTTTTTTTTTATTCCAAATTGCTTATTGCTGATTTTATTTTTTTTATGCAAAATTGAAATATTCGATTACATTATTTCGTAACTCTCTTTTCAGCCATCCGGTGGTGAAATGATATTCTCCAACTTTGACATCGACGGGGTTGATGAATATTTTCCGGCATTCGACCAGACGTTTGATCGGTTCCCTCCGCAGGCAAGTCTAGTGGCATTTCTCTTAACATGTACAAATAAATATAAATATAAGTAGCTTCCTCTAGCTGTAACTATATTTTGATTTTGAATATTCATTTAATTTGTGCTTAACAAGACGTACTTTGTCTTTCTAAATTTTTTGGGTTAGGCTTTGATTTTGTTTCTTTAGAGGCTGAAATTCCAATATCTAAATCTTTTAATTCTGTAAGTTTTCCTAACAAGGATTTTTATTGAATTTTTTTGCAGCTTGATCAAGAGTCCCTGGATTTTTTGGATGGGATAATCAACCCTAGAGGGTCCTAGCTTGATCCAACTTTCTTGGCAAATAAGGTTTCTTTGGTATCCTAGACCTATTTTGCCGGATCGTTTTATGTAGTAATAAGTATTACTGTATTAATCTAGCAGCTTAGAATGCGACTTGGTATTTGGTTTGAGCATGCAAAGTGTAAATAAGTATTGTAGGTTTCCCATCCTTGCCCTACTCTAACCTGATATCACTTTCTACCATTGGTAAGTTCGCATACTCAAAAGTGCATGGATGCTATGAACTGTTTTGGGTTCGTTCATAAAAAAGGTTTGCTTTTGGTTTAAATGGAGCACTCGTCATTTGATTGACGCTGGGTTTAGTCCCCAGGATAAGTCGAGATGCATACATGCTCGTCCAGAAACCTAGTTATTTAAAAAATTGGTTTTGCAACTAGCGTTGCCGGCCGTATTTTCAGTGTCAGGAAAAATAAAAAATCCTCCTGAAATAAAATCATCGCAGTTGCAACAATAATATATTACTAGTGGTAGTCTAGGACCATACCTCATGAAAAAACAGAATACCTCTGGATATGCGTTTTCCTATTCCAACAGGTTTCCAAAATATCCATGCACCCATTCTCCTTCCTTAATTTTGTGAAATAAGCTTTATTATTTGTGTGGGTTAAGGAACGCTGGTGTTTGAGACCAGACTAATAAAGAGTCACAAAAATAGGTGGAAGTAATATTATTGCCCCTCATAGACCCTTCACCCAAAGCCAATCGATCTCCTAGGCAGCAAAACCACCGTGCAAGAAAAAAATTTAGATTTTCTGGTACATAAAATCTTTATAGACATACCTGGTCGAGACTCAAGCACGTTTGGGTCGAACGCAACTGCTACAGTTAGAAGACAGAAAAGGCACGTAGCCCTCTTTACACGTTGGACGTCGACAAGCCCTGGCACGCCCGTGCAACAACCGTTTGCGCCATTTTCTCAAAGGGCGAGGCCAAATGTTGGTTCACGGTTTGCCTACAAGCAAGGATGTAAAATTTCTCAACCGTATGGAAAATGGGAAGAAAGCAATGCAAAGGAAAATAAACAAACTTTATTAACAGTTGAACAAACTTTGGGTACAAAGAAATGGAAAACAAGATCTAAGCGGTCTAGAATCCCGTGGAACAGTAAAGGAAAATAATAAACTCACTACAAGAAATCAAGCTTTTTGCGAGGAAACAAATTCCTCACTAAATGCCAATATTTCCTCGCAAAAGGTGTTTTGCGAGAAATTTTCATTCGTCGCCGGTTCCTCGCAAATGGGTAGTCTCTGATTGTTTTTTGCGTCCAAATTTTTGTTTCCTCGCTTAAAGGTTTATTTTTTGCGAGGAAATTTCACTTGTTGCTAATGAGTACCCTTTTGCGAGGAAATTCATTTGCGAGGAAATTCATACATTTGGCGATCACATATTTTCCTCGCAAAATGGGGAACCCTTTTGCAAGGAAAATTATCTGCGAGGAAATTTATAAGTTTGGTGATTCAATATTTTCCTCGCAAAATGGTGCACTTGATAGCAACAACCCAAATTTCCTTGCCAAATATACATGTTTAGCTACAAAGCATTTTCTCGCAAAAGGGTACACTTAGTAGCAAGAAACCAAATTCCCTTGC
>JAXBDA010008564.1:0-14557 GCA_036023075.1 Gaultheria prostrata | reverse complement strand
AAATATAAGAGAAAGAGAGAGAGAGAGAGAGAGAGAGAGAGAGAGAGAGAGAGAGAGAGAGAGTATTTCCAGTGGAAGAGAAATTGAACAGATTAGGGTTGGCAGAGACTGAGGTAGAGTTCACAAGCTGTGGTGAAATTGGGTGAAATTGAACACTAGTGCTTTTCATTTTCAAATTGGGGAGACCTGTGAGGGAGGAAGAAGAAGTGAACGATGGGTTTGAACCAGGTTTAAGCTCAAAAGCGTGTCTTCCAAACACTTCTAAAAATGTGTTTGCTAAACACGTTTTCAATTAAATTAACGAAAAAATTAATTATTCCATTAATCGCTACAAAGGCATGATTTCCAAACACGTTTTTGTAAAAGCGTGTTTAGCAACCACATTTTCACGTAGTTTGGAATAAAGTTGAAAAAGTTACGTTTTAATTAATAAAGTTATAAAATAAACGCAAATTAGTTAATCAGCCCTCCAAAACAAATAAACAAATCTGTCGGCTTGTATCATACTTTTCATGTTCCACATATATACAGAATCTAAAACTGAAACTAGAGCTATAAACAAAACCATAAAAAGCAAGAACTCTAACTTCGCTTCAGTTGTATACGAAAAATATAACAGAAAAAAATTCAATGCTGCGAATTTTCAAAGCTCCAACTTACAACCACTCATGTAGAAGTGATTGGGTATGCAAAAAAGATAATAATCACGACAAAAGCAATCAAATTCAAAATAGCTACAAACAAAAAATCAAACTTGATATATGATTTAAATATGTAAGAGAGAGAGAGAGAGAGAGAGAGAGAGAGCATAAAAATAGTTCCAGCGAGGCTCTCACCTTCAACTCACCGAACCATGGAAATGACAACTGCAAAATCACGAAGGGATTCAAAATATAAATTAACCTCTCTGGTTTTAGCTACAAAACAAATGATCAGTTTACCAAATTCTAACTCAATTCGTATAAAGGCATCTATGGGCACGGACACGGATATATGTGGGACATAGACATGGCTATTTTTCTAAGATAATACTTTTAGCTATGCAAACCTGCATGTAACCACTAAAATAGCAAGGTTAGGTCTTCAAATGAGTGCGATATGCCGATATCGACCGATGGTGTATCCTTATATGCATGTACATGTGTTTCTTATTTAATTTGTTTTTGAAGTTATGAATATCTTATCCTGAAAAAGCTTTTAAAACTTATCGCTCATGTGTGTCACCGGCGTGTCCCATAAACATTGAAATCTACGTGGCCAGGGCCGGCCCAGACTCTAGGCCCAATAGGCCTGGGCCTAGGGCAATCCAAAAAGTCCAATTTTTTGAGGCACTCCCATAGTTTTTGATAATAGGCTTGGGTATGATTCTTTTGACCCAATAAAAAAAATAGAAAAGCCCAATCTTATTAAGAAAAAAGGCCTAAACAATTGTAATGACCATTCGGCCTAAAGGCCCAAACTAAAATTGAACCCTGATAAGTTTATTAAGTTTATCACTATAAACATAGAAGTTCCATTTTCGGTAGCTTAAATTCCCTACACATTTTCTCTTTCCCTCAAGAACAAAACTAGTCGAAGTGAAACCCAAGAATACCCCACCACAAAAAGACCTAAGACAGGGGAGAAGATGTTACTGGAACAGATCAAAGGTCAAAAGACCTTACACCCTTTTTTTTTCCTTCTAATTTTTTCAGAGTTGCAGAATCGCATTTAGGGGGTTAGATTTTTTTTCCGTCTCTGTTTCTTTTGATTTCTCGAGTTGATTGACCTATTTTTTGTTTTGTGTATTCTGATTTGATAAAAGCGGTGTAATTTACGGCCCGTTTGGATTGTGAGAAAGGGAAAGGAAGTAAGGAACCAATTGAAAAATACTCAGCATTTTTGATTAATTCGTATTGTAATTGTTGCTGATTTTTTTTTAAGGAGGGCACAATTTTCGGATTAGGCCTTGAGCACTCCAAACCCTTGTGCGGCCCTATACGTGGCACTCCACTTGGCATGTCCTATACATGTCCCCCGCATGCCAAGTGTTTCCGGTGTGTCTCACACAGATATAGTGATTTCTAAGGTTGCCAGTGATTTATTGGAAAAAAACAAATGCAGGTTAGCAATTTTCGAACAAAGTAAAAGCTTTTATCAAATGGAAATGACTAACGAACACCTAAATCTCGGGAGTTGTCTAAGACCACAAACAAATGGGAGCACCATAAATATGACATTCATAAATTCTGTTTGGGGAACTAAGCACAAGTGTGATGTCTCTTTCTAACTGAGCGGGTGTTCCACTAAGGTGGTTTTTTTTCTTTTCACGGCTTTTTATGTAATGTATTGTGAAGACTGTCGTCTCGTGAGTTGGCCTGGAATCAGCGCCAAGTATATGCGGTAATGTTTCTGTGACTCTAGTACGTGATTCATTTCGAATGCGAATATACTTATAAAAACGTATATTAGTCATTGGAAATAATTCGCAAAGTTTAGATTGCTAGAAAAAAAAGCTACTTTTGTTATGAAACTAATGCACAACAAAACCTTTGCTGATAAAAGAAACACTTATACACAACGTTAGAGCAAATGCCAGTTAGGAAAGCATAGTAGAAAAATGTAGAACCAAAATCCAAATAGCTGGACAACAGGAGTACCTAGGCATTCGGATAATTGTCATCAAGTTGCTGTCCCAATGTGATCTTGAGGAATGGTGTCTGCAAGTGTGACCTCTGTTTTGAGAGTGCCACAGAAACTTGTTCCATAGTTGGTCGGCAACGCGGGGTTGGGTGCAAGCATGCAAGTGCTAGCTTTACAGCAAGAGCCAATGCTTCCTCCGCCTGATCGCTTGGCAGTGGGAGCCGTTTATCCAATACATCCTTCAACAAAATACCACGATAAGATGGTGGTGATGAATCCAAAGATGATGAAGAAAGAGAAGAGACGAGATCTCCTGGATGCCTCCCCATTACAACTTCCAGTGTTAAAACTCCAAAGCTGTAGACGTCTAACTTCTCATTCACCTCCATTGTGAAAGCAAGTTCTGCCCACAGAAAGGAGGGGTACAAAGAAGAAAAAAGACAAAATATCAAGAGATTGTGGAGGCATTTATAATTTATAAGGAAAAAAAAAACATGACAGTAATATTGGTAACTAAAGATAAATTGTGCAAGTACCTGGAGCAGCATATCCCAAGGTTCCGGCAAAGGAAGTCCAATTTGACGAGTGCAGGTTTAGAAGTCTAGCAGTCCCGAAATCGGAGAGATAAGCAACGTCTTCTAAATCTAGCAGAACATTCTTGCTTGATATATCACGATGAACGATTGGGGGTGAACAGCCGTGGTGCATATATGACAAAGCATCTGCCAAACCTTTAACAACATTCACCCTCTTACCCCAATCCAAACTTACTGCTTCTTTCTCACAGCTTAGTTTCTTTTCCAAGCTCCCCCCTTCCAAGAACTCGTAAATCAAATACGAGTTTCGTGGATGTGGACAGTAACCAATAAGCCTTATAATATGTCGATGTCGTATCTCTGTCAATGCACAAATCTCACTCGTAAAACTTCGTAGACTATGAAACTCCCCATCTTGCGAAGGATGAAACTTTTTTACAGCGACAACCTGACCACTTGGCAGCTCAACTCTATAAACAACGCCATATCCACCTACTCCAATGCAATGCTTGTCATTGAAATCCTCTGTCGCTTCGATTATGTTTTCATGCACCAATTTTCCATCGAAGCTCCAAATCTCAAATAAATCTTCATTGATTGCTCTATTTGGCCCAATTTCCCCATGTCCCATTCTGGTGCGATGAACTAGTGAAATCGTAGCAACAATAAGCAATAAAGTGCCCAACATAGCAACTACAACCGAAAGCACAACTTTGTAATGAATTCTCCCTTTTTCTTCTTTGCTCTGCTTCGGTGAGCATGTCATCAAACTAGTTTTATTGCCACACAATCTATTATTATTTTGGTATGCTTGAAATGGAGCATCTTCAAATGCTTTTGTGTTGGGCAGAGGACCCTCCAAGTGATTGTAAGATATGTCAACGAACGTTAAGCTTGACATCATGTCGAACGTGGAGGGGATAGAACCGGACAACATGTTGTGGGAGAGGTTTAGTGTCTCTAAACTTTGCAAGGTCCCAATCCCTGGAGGTATCTCACCTGTTAACAAGTTATTTCCAAGATCGAGATTTTGGAGAAATTGCAATTTTCCTAATTCATAAGGAATAGTCTCCCCGAGAAGATTTCTGCTCAAGTTCAAGTTTAGAAGATTCACACATTCACCCAGCTTCCCTTGAGTAGGTCCGCTAAGATTGTTTCCGGACAAGTCAAGATACCGAAGACTAGGCAGGCTTCCAATTTCTGGTGGAATATTGCCTGAAAGTTTGTTATTACTAAGAGTAAGATTGAACAATAAAACCAACTTTCCCAAATTCTTTGGGACCTCACCAACTAGATGATTTGAAGAGAGGTCGAGCAAATGTATCTGACTTGCACTTCCAATGCCAGGTGGTATGTTCCCAGAAAGGTCATTGTTGCAGATCTTTAGGCTAGTCAAATTAGGAAGCTTTTCCCATTTCTGCCAAAGCTCACCAGAGAATTCGTTGTAACTGAGATCTAGATATTCCAGGTTTGGGAGTGCCTCAAAAACTTCTGATATATGCCCCGTCAGCTGGTTGTGATCAAGCCTCACACGACGTAACTTCCTACAATTTCTCAAGCTAATTGGGATAGGACCTGCTAAGTAGTTGTCTACTGCAATCAGTCTCGTAAGGGATCCATGAACGCACATATTTGGTGATAGACTTGTGAGCTTGTTGTAGCTTATTACAAGCACCTGTAGATATCTAAGATTGTCTAGTTCTTCAGGGATAGATCCTGAGAGAGAGTTAAAACGAAGGCGCAATGTTGTGAGCTTTTTCAGGTTGCCTATTGAAGTGGGGATTAACCCTGTGAGATTGTTCGTTGACAAATTAAGATGAATGAGAGATCTTAGCATTCCTACTTCGTGCGGGATAGATCCAGAGAGAGAGTTCTCACGAAGGTTCAATCTTGTGAGCTGTGTCAAGTTCCCTATTGAAGTGGGAATTGAGCCCGTGAGATTATTGTCATTCAATTGGAGGTGGAGGAGAGACCTCAACATCCCAATTTCTTGAGGAATGGATCCAAAATGATTGTTGTCATGAAGGTACAAAATTGTAAGATTGCCCAAGTTCCCTAAAGATGCAGGAATTGACCCACTAAGGCTGTTGGACGACAATGAAAGAACAGAGAGAGACCTAAGCATCGCAACTTCTTGAGGGATGGTTCCAGAAAGTTTGTTGTCAGAAAGGTATAACTCGTTTAAGTTATCCAAATTCCCTATAGCTAGAGGTATTGCACCGGTGAGGTGGTTAAAACACAAGGAGAGATATTTGAGGGACCTGAGCAATCCTACTTCTGATGGAATTGTCCCCGAAAGATTATTGCTGGACATGTTAAGAGAGTTGAGTTTCAAAAGGCTGCCAATCTGTGAGGGAATGGTCCCATATATTAAGTTGTTAGATAGCTCAAGGCAAACTAGATGAGGGAGCAGAGAGAAGTTAAGACTAGAAAGCGTACCTTTCAAACCAATACTATCAAGGTTTAAATTGGTTACTTTAGTGGCCTCGTTGCAACCAATTCCAACCCAAGTGCAATGACTACTTCCATTCCATGAAGAAAGGAGATTTCGGGTTTGATTGTCAAGGCTAGCTTTCCACATCAAGAGAGCAACTGCTTCACTTCCTTCTTCTGCAACAGTTTCAGTTGCAGGAGAAGCACGGGTGACAGAAAAATCGGATGAATAGATGAATGGAAGGATGATAACAAAGACAAATATAGATGCTGAAAGAACTACTAGGAAATTGGAAACTCTCTTAGGCAAGGATGCCATGGCTGGTTTCTTTCTACAAAGCTATTAAATTTTCATACTATTCTTTTCCTTTTCTCTGTTCCTTTGCCATAGAGTCTGATATTTCAACCAATCTTGGCATGTGGGAGCAACAAGTCAAAATTTCAAATCCAATTTCTGTTCTATTACTGTTTTCCTCTGCTCTTCAAAGACTTTGTGCTCGTCTTATCTTCAATCAACGGTCAAGCTAAAAACAGTATTTCTAATTGGAAGTGCAAATCTTTTTCTTTTGTTTTTTGGAACAGGCACGTCAAAGTCTCTGATTGAGAGAGAAAAGAAAAAAAAAACAGTTCAATTCCTCTGTTGGGTCCACCTCGTATGAGCCGGAGAGGCTTGCATCTCCAACCTACTCATCAACTACTATCTTTGATGTTTTTTGAGGAGTAATGTTGAAAAAAACTCCTTCAATCCACACATCAAAGCCAACATCAAATTTGGTAACAACTTTCTCATCAAATAAAGTGAGTCCTCAAATCATTAACTATAATTAAGAAATTTATTTTTTATGATTTTACTATCATTTTCCCGTTGGTACCAGCACTAGCCATTGAAATTTGAAACTTTCTACTAGTATTTCGATATTGATAAGCCTAGCAATCTTTCCTATATAGTAATATTCATTGATTCGTTGTTTTATGCGTTGAGTTTTTTTTTTTCCAATTACATTATAGATTCTCAAAATCAACAAGAATATAATTTTTGTAGATATAAATTCATAATTTTCGGATCAATCATCACAATTCCTACTCAATTCACCGGGCAAGAGTCACAGTTCAAGGGTACAATTGTATTAATGCTAGGAAATTGGAAACTCTCTTAGGCAAGGATGCCATGGCTGGTTTCTTACACATCCTTAGCTCCGTCTCTGATTTATGGGATCAATTACTTAAAAAGTAACGATTTGTGGTTTTTGATATGAACAAAAAAATATCCCGAAACAATATATTGCTTTGCAAATCGACAAGGTATATAAACCTTCAGAGTATTAATGCTAGGATCTTAATTTAGAGTCTATTTAATTTAAAACCTATGGTTCATAGTCTTGTATTTGCGAGAGTACTATTAATTGGCAGTACGTATAGCTATACGTGTACACGTGATATTAAAAAACTTTATCTTTTTCATGAAATTGATTGTGAGTTGGTAATTATAATTACTTTCTCCGGTCCAAAATATTTTTTTTGTTATGAAGTCAAGGTGGATGACCACCAAAATAGACATCTATCTAAATAACACTATTAAAATAGTATTAGGAGTAAGTGCATTAGCTTTCCTTTGTCTATAAATAATGGATGTAATCATTAAGCTTTCTTCACTTGAAAAGCAGAAAGAAATAAGAGAAGGGAAAGAAAAGAAGACAGAAAGGTAATGAGAATATGATTGGTCTGGAAGATCATTTCTAATAGTTCTTGAAGAACTGATTTCATATATATATCTTGTCCCAATATTTGTTTTAGTTTATGCGCTTTCGTTATTTCTTTTAAGTTTATAACACGTTATCAGCACGAAGCTCTAATCAGAGAGGGCGTCCTACCAGAAGTAGTGTACCCTATTACCTAAAGTAAAAATACCAGAAATTTTTATAATTGAAAGATACTTTCTATTCAAAGGAAAAAAATGGATACCTGAAGTGTTCCATTAAAACATACTCGAAGTATTTTCTGGAACAATTAGTTATCAGTTACTTGTTTTTATTATTGATTTCATTTTATCCACGTGTAATATTTTTATAAGAATCACGGTAAAAGTTATTGGTAAAAATCTAGATAAAAGGTGACGAGAGTTGGCAGGTCTTCAGTTCAAAATCCACCGCGCCGTCTCGAACCCTTGACCTCCTTAAAGGAAGACACTGAGTTTGGCCACCAGGCTAACCCCAGTGGTTACTTTTATGTTATCACATTAACATATTTATACAGACTATAATTTCTTGTGTAATGTGCAGGTTGTTCTACAATTTATTTATTGACCTGTCTACTAATCTTGTAGTACTTTTACTTTGGAGAAAAATATCTTGGTCTAAAATTAATTGTTTGTTTAAGGATCATTACTGCATCATTAACTGTAAGTAATTAATGTAAAATACGAACAAGATATTTTTACCATTCATGTAAAGAGTAATGAATCTCTACATATAAATGAATATGTATTTGCCTGATAACTTTTCCACAAAAGGGTTTTTCTTATGTCTTTTGCATATTCAATAACTCTGTTCCTATACAAGATATTTTTATGTCAAAGAAAAAAATATACAACGGATGTCATCCTTTCTTTTCAAAACTGACATGCTTGACTTTTCTTATTGTTTATTACATTAATTTCCTTGAAGCTTTAGCATATCTCATTTGAACCCACATATTTGTAACTTTGGTCCTCAACAGTTTATTATCTTGATCAAACATGTGTAAGTACGTAATTTGATCATCTCTTTTGATTGTATTATCTAAATAAAAAAAAGTTACTAGTTTTATAGATAATGTCGAACATTAAAAATATGGAATTCACTGCTCTTGACATCTCGAACAGGAATTATTTATCATGGGTTCAAGACATTGAAATCCACCTAGATGGGATGAGTCTTGGCCATTCTATTAAGGAGAATAATTTTGTTTCTTTGGAAGACACAACCAATACTATGGTTTTTATCCATCGTCATATTTACGAGAATCTAAAATCTGAGTACCTTAAATATCCTACACAAGGATTAGTTTGAAAGACTTGTGTTTGTTATTTATTTATATCGTTACATTTATTTGTAGCTACATGAAGGCTACTAATATTTTGGTAAATGCAATAAGGAAAATCTTTACATTACTTCAATAAAATTATGTGGATCATATTATATGATAATTTGATTAGTTGAATCACATGCAATGATGCACCAGAAGTGCTCTAACAAAAAATATTTAAATTATGGCATGATTGCCTCGGGTATACTGGAACGATTATGATGCGTCAGATTATTGTAAATTTTAATAGGTGTCCTTTATATGTAAGCAATAAGTAGGGGACATGGTAATAAGTACTCGCACACAATTTTTCTTCCCCTCTATCTGGCCCCTGTCTTTAAATTTTCAAATTTCAATTCTTCTTCTATACACTTTTCCTTTATATAAATTCATCCACATACACCCTATCTCTGATCTTTATCTGGGTTTTATTCTCCAAACACCTCTCTATTTTGTTACCCTCCCATATCTAGCAAATGACGAACATTCCGCTTGGTTTACGGGACAAGTTTTGGGGAAGAGAGGCAGAACGGGCAGAGATGAATATAGATATTCGCATCCTATGGCGAATTCCAGTCATCATCGTTTTGTTTTATGCACTACTTTTAATAACTATGCCACCGTGGCTCGGGTTAAATGTGAATTTGCGTACCTTGTGGGAATGGATTCTCTTTTGGGTTGTTATACTTGCAACCATTATCGCAGAGTGTGAAAATTAACCAAAGGCATCGAGAATTTGCAAAAACAGATATAGAGTAGTTTGGGGTAGGTGAGATGTAGTTATGAAAAACAAAAACCCGAAGAAATGTAGACTCTTTCATTTCTATTTGTCGGTTTTATGTAATGTGGTAGTATATCAAACATTAAAGTCCTTGACTAAGTTTAAAGTTTTTCTTGGCACTATATATTTTTGTTGTTAGCCCATATTATAAGGTTAACCCTTTTACCTCCAATATTGGCGCCATAGCTCACTTCTCCATGTGCTATAATACATGCCTCTTGTACTGCATACGTACAACAAAATCTCACCATCACAACTTGCTTTCGGTCCAATGTTAGTCACTTGAAAGATTTTGGTTATGAATCTATTGAACCCTCTTACTTTACTAAAATGGGTCCTCACTGTAGGTTTTTGAAATTTATGTTGGTTTTAATTCACCTTTTTAGATATCATGAGTGATAAACATGAGATACCCTGAAAGCACATTTTAAGAATTTGCATCAAAAGTTTTACTCCCATTAGGGGGAGAAAAGTCATAGTCAGAAGTTAGACAAGAAATTAATTGGAATACTTTTTAATTATCTTATATTGATTCTCGTACTAATCAATGTGAACAAGAAGTTCAACATATTATTAAATGCGGATTACAAGTTCAAACAGATTAGGCGGTGTGAAGTATTTTTGATAAACAACGTCTTCTAAGTCTAGCAAAATATTCTTGCTTGATATGTCGCGATGAATGACCGGGGGTGAACAGTCGTGGTGCATGTATGACAAAGCATCTGCCAAACCTTTAACAACATTCACCCTCTTACCCCAATCCAAACTTGATGCTTCGTCCTCACAGTTTAGTTTCTTGTCCAAGCTCCCTCCTTCCACGGACTCATAGACCAAATATGAATGTCGTGGATGTGAACAATAACCAAAAAGCCTTACGATATGTCGATGTCGAATCTCTGTCAATGCACGACTCTCACTCATAAAACTTCGTAGATTAGCCAACTCGCCATCTTGCGAAGGATGAAACTTCTTTACAGCGACAACCTGACCACTTGGCAGCTCAGCTCTATAAATGGCGCTGTATGCACCTATCGCAATGCAGTGCTTTTCATTGAAATCCTCTGTCGCTTCAATGATGTTTTCATGCACCAATTTTCCATCGAAGCTCCAAATCTCAAACAAATCTTTATTAGCTGCTCTATTTGGCTCAATTTCACAGTCTCCCCTTCTATTGCGATGAACGAGGAAAATCATAGCAACAACAATAAGTAAAATGCCCGAAAGAGGGACAACAACCAGAAGCACTACTTTGTTATGATTTCTCCCTTTATCCCTGTTACTCTGCTTCATTGAGCATGGCATCAAACTAGTTTTATTGCCGCACAATTTATCATTATTTCGGTATGCTTGAAATGGAGCATCTTCAAATGCTTTTGTGTTGGGCAGAGGACCCTCCAAGTGATTGTAAGATATGTCGACAGACGTTAAACTTGACATCCCGTTGAAAGTAGAGGGGATAGAACCAGACAACATGTTGTGGGAGAGGTTTACTGTCTCTAAGCTTTGCAAGGTCCCGATCCCTAGAGGTATCTCACCTGTTAACAAGTTATCTCCAAGATTGAGACTTTGAAGAAACCGCCATTTTCCTACTTCATAAGGACTAGTCTCCCTGAGAAGGTTTCTGCTCAAGTTCAAGTTCAGAAGATTCACACACTCACCCAGCTTCCCTTGAATAGGTCCACTAAGGTTGTTTCTGGACAAGTCAAGATGCTCAAGACTAGGCAAGTTTCCAATTTCTGGTGGAATATCGGATGAAAGTTTGTTATTGCTAGGAGTAAGATAGTACAATAAAACCAACTTTCCCAAATTCTTTGGGACCTCCCCAACGAGATGATTTGAAGAGAGGTCAAGTAAATGTAACTGAGTTGCACTTCCAATGCCAAGTGGTATGTTTCCAGAAAGGTCATTGCTGGAGATCTTTAAGCAAGTCAACTTAGGAAACTGTTTCCAATTCTGCGAAAGCTCACCATAGAATTTATTGTAACTGAGATCTAGGTATACCAGGTTAGGAAGTGCCTCAAAAACTTCTGATATATGCCCCTTCAGTTGGTTGTGATCAAGCCTAACACGACGTAACCCTTTACAATTTGTCATGCTATTCGGGAAAAGACTTGTTAAGTAGTTGTTGCATGCAAGGAGATATATTAGTGATCCATGAACAAACATATTCAACGATAGACAACCTATGAGCTTGTTGGAACTTATTCCAAGCATCTTTAGATATCTAAGGTTGTCTAGTTCTTTAGGGATTGATCCACAGATAGAGTTCACTTGAAGGGGCAATATTGTGAGGTTTTCCAGGTTCCCTATTGAAGCGGGGATTGACCCCGAGAGGTTATTCCAAGAAAAACTTAGATAAATGAGAGATCTCAGCATTCCTACTTCTTAAGGGATAGATCCACAGAGAGAGTTCTTAGAGAGGGACAATGTAGTAAGCTTTTCCAAGTTCCCTATTGAAGAGGGGATGGACCCGTTGAGATTATTCATTGACAAGTCAAGAGTAGTAAGAGATCTTAGCATTCCTACTTCTGGAGAGATAGATCCAAACAGATAGTTCTTAGAAAAGGACCATGTTGTGAGTTTTTCCTGGTTCCCTATTGATGTAGGGATGGACCTCGTGAGATTATTCGTTGAAAGATTAAGATAAACGAGTGATCTCAACATTCCTACTTCTTTAGGGATAGATCCAGAGAGAGAGTTCCCATAAAGAAACAATGCTATGAGTTTTTCCAAGTTCCCTATTGAAGCAGGGATTGACCCCGTGAAATCATTTGCCCCTAAATCAAGACCAATGAGAGATCTGAGCATTCCTACTTCTTGAGGGATAGATCCACAAAGAGAGTTATTAGAAAGGGACAATGTTGTGAGCTTTTTCAGGTTCCCTATTGAGGAGGGGATGGACCCTTTGAGATCATTCCCTGCCAATTCAAGATCAATGTGAGATCTTAGCATTCCTATTTCTGGAGGGATAGATCCACATAGAGAGTTTCCATAAAGGGACAATTTTGTGAGCTTTTCCAGTTTCCCTATTGAAGAGGGGATGGACCATGTGAGATCATTCACTGCTAATTCAAGATCAATGAGAGATCTAAGCATTCCTATTTGTGGAGGGATAGATCCAGAGAGAGAGTTTCCCTAAAGGGACAATGTTGTGAGCTTTTCCAGGTTTCCTATTGAAGCAGGGATGGACCCCGTGAGATTATTAGTTGAAAGAAAGAGATAAATGAGAGATTTCAGCATTCCTACTTCTGTAGGGATAGATCCACAGAGAGAGTTCCCATAAAGGGGCAATGTTGTGAGCTTTTCCAGCTTCCCTATTGAAGCGGGGATGGACCCCGTGAGATTATTCGTTGAAAGAACAAGATGAATGAGAGATCTCAGCATCCCTACTTCTTCAGGGATAGATCCAGAGATAGAGTTCCTGTAAAGGTACAATGTTGTGAGCTTTTCCATGTTCCCTATTGAAGTAGGGATGGACCCCGTGAGATTATTCTTTGAAGGAACAAGATAAATGAAAGATCTCAACATTCCTACTTCTTTAGGGATAGATCCAGAGAGAATTCCCTTTAAGGTCTAGTAATGCGAGGTTTCCCAACTTCCCTATAGATGTAGGAATTGACCCAGTAAGGCTGTTCAATGACAATGAAAGAATAGAGAGAGATCTAAGCATTGTAACTTCTTAAGGGATGGTTCCAGAAAGTTTGTTGTCATCGAGGTATAACTTGGTTAAGTTATCCAAATTTCCTATAGCTAGAGGTATTGCACCCATGAGGTTGTTAGAACACAAGGATAGAGAACTGAGAGAGATGAGCAATCCTACTTCTGAAGGAATTGTTCCCAAAAGATGATTGATGGACATGTTTAGAGAGCCGAGTCTCGAAAGACTGCCAATATCTGAGGGAATTGTCCCATATTATAAGTTGTTAGATAGCTCAAGGCTAACTAGATGAGGGAACAAAGAGAAGTTAAGACTAGAAAGTGTACCTCTCAAACCAATATTCGCAAGGTTTAAATTGGTTACTTTAGTGGCCTCGTTGCAACCAACTCCAGCCCAAGTGCAATGACTACTTCCATTCCATGATGAAAGGAGATTTTGGCTTTGAATGTCAAGGCTAGCTTTCCACACCAAGAGAGCGACTGCTTCACTTCCTTCTTTTGCAAGTGCTTTAGTTGCAGGAGAAGCATGGGCAACGGCAGAATCAGATGAATAGACAAATGAAAGGATGATAACAAAGACAAATATGAATGTGGAAAGAACTAGTAGGAAATTGGGAACTCTCTTAGGCAAGGATGCCATCGCTCGTTTCTTACTACAAGCTATAGGAGTGGCAGTTGTTGCATAGAAGGATGAAAGCAATAACTTATCATTTTATGGAGGAGTATTTATAGGGACCTGATTTATCATATATGTAAATTATGAGCTCGAGATAAATTGAATGGGTACAACTAAATTTCCATCACACATTAAAAGTCTTCAAAAAGTTCTAATCAGTTTTCCATATGAACTTGTCGTGCATGGAGGGGTAGTCTTGAGGTGGGTCCAGGGCCGGCCCAGGGGTAAGCCTCGCAAACCCCCGGGCTAGGGCAACCAAAAAAAAAAAAAAAACCCCGAAGATACAAATATTATATACAAATTATTCCAAGTTTTGAATCAAGAATGCTGCTGGCTTTGTTGGCCAGCGTATGTTAAGAAATCTCAATTGGGCAGGGTTCAAATCCCCCTAGAAGCCTTTTTAGCCAATTAACTTTTTGTCTTGTTTGGTTTTTTTGTTCTATTGTGGATAAAAATGTTTATTAGTTTGCGTTTTTGGCTAATTAACTTTTCGTTTTATTTTTGTTTTTGATCCATTGTAGATAAAAATAACTCTTACACCATAAATTTTTATTGGTATACGACGGTTGATCTATCATGGTTATGCTTTAGTTGTTGTAGAGTTCAAGGTTCATATCCTTTGCAAATCATATATGTTTTTACGAGTGTTCTTTATTCTCTCTTAGTTTATTTTAATTTTACTTCTAACTTTTTAAATTGAGTTTCCAAATAAATATATGTTGACGATAAATAAATAAAAATAATTTGTTTCTACTCAACAAACTTTGATAAAAAGATTTAAAATCAACA
>JAXBDA010008563.1:0-14559 GCA_036023075.1 Gaultheria prostrata | reverse complement strand
ATTGTTGGGGTATAACATAACGAAACGCATAATTAGAAGAAAAAAAAGAAGAACAACAACAAAAAATCTGGTGGTACGCAACATTATTAAAATGAATAATTAAGAAATAATAATTCAATATTTTAATTTTAGATATAATTAATAAAAAGAATTATTATATCATATTTATTGAAAAATATAATTAATTTAATAAGTCTTGTATCTATGTATTTATTTTATCATAATATCTAATATAACCCATACACAAGGGCAAATAAGTCATTTGCCATCATCCACCCAAATTTATACCCCTTTGTCACAAATTCATCGAAACCACGTACTATTTTATCCACCCTCCATAAATGTCACATCAATGTGGGCCACCATTACTAACTAATACTTCTCACTATCTTATCCCCCCTTACAATTTAATCCAACCAAAACATATCCCGCATGGCCGCATCCAATCGGGCCCTTACTATCTTATCCCCTTACTATTTAATCCCACCAAAACCTATCTCACATCCAAACGGGCCCTTATTCCTTTATTTCCCCTCTATCTCCTGGGGTTTTTTTTTTTTTTTATGTGTGAAAAAAATTATTTCTGACACCAATGCAACTCTATCTTACTATTTGTAATCTCTATTTTACTACATACTCTTAAACTTATTTTGTCCTTTTGGCTTTCGTGTTTTGTTCATCTTTTTTAATTTTTTTTAGATTCGCGTTATATCTTTTGGATTGATTGTCTGCCTCAACGCAAAGAGTCTACAAGTAAAAAAATTATGACCAAAAGCAAAAAAAGCTTACTAAAGACGAAAATATATCACACTATTATCTTCTTTTTTTATACTAAAGTGTTGTCTTATATAAAAAAATTTCAACCTTCAGCTCATATTTTTATACTTTTTTTATTCCTCTTATTGAAACGAACAATTAATCCCCACAAATACCTAAAAAAAGACATTAGACAAAAATTTAGAAGAATAGTAATAAATGAATTTGTTAACATCACATTCTCATTATTTTTGCTTTTTATTTAGTTGTTTCTCCCTTCTTTTCTTTAGGACCTGTTTCACTAAGGGTGTGTTTTGTTTATAAACTGTCTTGGTTTTTGTGTTCACGTCTTTTTGTGTGATGTATTATGAGAGGATGACTTGTCTTGATTTTTGGGAAAAACTAGTTTATGAAAAAAACTAGTTAGTGGAACGGGGCTATGTTCCTCCATGCTCGAGAGTCCCAAATTGGGAGCATATTCTAAATATATATCTACATCACAATACAGAGCAGTTTTTGTCTCAGTCATATTTTTTATCCCACTAATCATATTAAATTTTATTCCTCTCTCTACTCATTCACTCCCTCTCTCCCTCTACGGCCCACCACACCCAAAATTTATACCACACATCATATTACATTTTATTCTTCTCTCTACCCACTCACTCCCTCTCTCCCTCCCTCCCTCTACGGCCCACCACACCCAAAATTTCAAACTACATTCTCTTTTTCCCCTTTTTGAAAGTCAAATTACATTCTCTCTCCCTACCTCCTCTCCTTCTCAAAATTCCAAGGACCATAAAGAATAGGCACGGGCACGTGTGTCGATTGCTCAAGCTGTGCCTTCAGGAACGGGCACAGACATACACTAGTATTTCTACAATCGAGCCAACTTTTATGTCTTAATTGTGTTTTGGTTCATGGACGATCAATTGTTGATAACCAATTCGGTATCCCTGGGCCTTCTTCAGTAGTTTGTTTGATTATGGGAATAATGTACTCGCTCTATTTCAAAAATTGTTTGCTTGTTTGATGTTGTTATGGATTTTCAGACGTCAAAATTTAGTTTTTTGTTTTTTTTTTTCCCTATCTTCGAGAGATCTCAATTATTTTTATTTGATATAAAGATTGAAATTACCCAAAGAATTAAATGTCCAGGACAACCAATTTTGAACAAAGCTCAAACCAATGTTACCAAATCATATTGATCGAGCAATTCAAAATTCCATATTGATCGAACAATTCAATAATTGAAGCACTGTGCAATAAAAGTAAATCACACTTATACAGATATATACCTGGAAACTATCAACACACACTAAGTATAAAGCCATGGTTTAATCTACTTAATTGCTATAAATCAAAAGGTTATACAAGATTAGAAAATATCTACTTGTTAGCTACACCTAACTCCGCACTTCGATTTAGCTCCCCGACCCCTTTCTTGATTCCGTAGCCTCCACGAGTCTAACACCCATTGATCTCCGTTTTCAAAGGTGGCCCTGGATCATCCGGCCAAGTAGAATTGAAGGCATAATAAATATATGATGTGTAAAATGGATGAAGGTTTTGAAGGTTAGCCGATCAAAAAAAAAATTTGGATGAAGGTTTTGAAAAGAATCAAACTAGAGTACATCCATGAGTATTAAAGTACAACTCTAGATGGACAAAGGATGATTTAATCAAATAAAATTAATTCATCGTAAATGCATATAACGGCAAGAGTATATAAGAGGAAGTGTTTCTCTATCAAAAGTGGGTAATGCAAGAGTTATACGTTAAAAGATGAAAAATATGCTTATATACTCTCACAATACCCAGGAGCGCCATGAAAGTGCTACGGATACACCATGAAGGCACGTAGCACAGTGAAGGCGCGTTGAGCAGCGGAGGCGCCACGGAGCCATGTTGGTGGGGGAAGCACCACGGTAGCACTGCAAAGGCGCTATGCGTTGCGCAGGCACTATGAAGGCACTAACAAGAACTAAGAAGGCAGGTAGGTCCGGAATGTAGAATGCCTGAAAATCCCACCAAACTAACAAGGCACAAGAAGGCAACACCGGGGCGCCACGAGAGCAGGCAGGTCTCGAAATGCAATGCCTTAGAAAAATTTCGCTCTCCTCTCAAAGGCAAAACAAGACACAATGCCTTAAGACTAGCAAAACTTGATATTACTTATAAATGCGTAGGCCCAAAAATCAATTTGATGCATGAAGAAACATTAAAAATGCATATGCCTTCCATCAACTAGGCACAAGTAATGGCACGGCATCTTTCTCTTGACAAGTCTCGAATCAAAGGGCGGAGTAACTAAAACAAACAAAATGGAGAAACCCCCAAACCCAAATGAACCAACGATATATTAAAGACTCCAATGATTTGTCAGCATCCGAAAATTGCCAATAAACCTAAAAAAAAAACCCTTTGGCATTTCCTGGACAAAACTATTCAACAAACAAAACCAATACATGGGAAAAAATACTAACTAGCAGGAGAACCTTCTAAAACTCAAACTAACTAGACAACAAAGCTTCCATGACAATTTTCTTGATCCTGCAACAGTAACTCATCAAACAGCACAAGCAAACATAGATAGAATATGATAGCAATAACGAGATAGCGCAACAGAATTATAGATAACAAGAAAAGCAAAGCATAAGGATGAGCATATAAAAAAGAAGCAACAAGATCAACAAGAATTAAGCATCCCTAACCACGGGTGCAAAAATGCTAGCATGCAACATAAACTCCCTAGCCACGGGCTCCAAGAACCAAACATGTTCGAAAGCGATTCTACAATTTTTGTATGCATACACACTAGCACGCTGTTACACTCTGATAAACATAATCATGAAAATAGCACTAAAATTTAAGACTACTAAAGCAATAGAAACTCAAATACCAAGCTACTGGAGAATCTACAAATGCAGTCCTTCTCATGTGCAATAGATCTGGTGACGTCCAAACAGTTTGATTTTATAACCAAACACTTCTACAATAATAAAACAATAAGAAGGGTGAATGCTTAAGTATGAAGATTAAAGTTGGTCAACACGACATTCATGAGCTACTTCGGCTCAAGAATAGCTCAATCGAACAGGTGCCCATTGGGCTAGAACTGGGAATACAATCCTTTAAATCCTGATCGCAACCTATTAAAATCAACCTACCGTCCTCATCTTTGTACTCGGTGTGAAAAGTTCCAATCTCGAGGGATAGCCTCATTTTCACGTGTTCCTCCAGCTCAACCTTTCGCCACGGCCAAGACAGCCGAAACTTTATTGTGAATCTTTCGTACTTTGCATTTACAGTCACGCTATTTGTTTCAATAGAAGCAAGATTAGAATGCAGCACCGTGTCAAAATTCGATTGACACATTTGCTCTTGATCCACAACCGAGGGAGATTTGTTGAAGCGAGATTGATCGGCAAGCTTGTCTACCCAACGAGGTGGCCATCTATGGATGTTATATCCCCGACAGACTCGCTTCAACGTAGATTCGCTAACTGCAAAAAATGAGGAATCCAAAAGCTCAATGTTCTATTACGTGAGTAACTTAAATCTACATCTCCATGTCAAAGACTCCGAAATTACATTTATAGCGTATCACTATTCCCACGCTGTAAGTCGGCATTCACTTGCTCTAACCACAAATTCAAATGTCTATCTCTAGTCTCTACCTTTTAAAGATTCAATTTTTCCATTTCCATTTCCAAACTCAAATTCTCTTCTGAAATTTATATCGATATCATTTTCAATGAATTACTACACTTTGTAAAAAAGGAGCAACTAAAATACTTTTTTAGGGGTACATATATTTTAGATAGATTAGATGTACGTAGACTAAGTCATACACATTGCTCATGTAAATGGAGATTCAATCTCCATTTTAATTTTGTTAAAGTAAAAGCAGAACTAATACGAACCTTTTTTTTCTATGTTTTTTTCCATCAGAACTAATACGAACCTTTAGAGAACCAAACCTATCTAATCCTATCCATGAAAACAACGAACGAGATCAATCCAAACCAGACCAACAAGAAAGTGCCTCCCGTTCAAGTATTGAACCACGGTTCGCTACTAGTTGAGATATCATACTTATGTATCATGTATTCGAAATTGCGTCAGGTCCTCAAAGCAAACCCTGATGTGAAACGAACTCGATTAAAACTTCAAAATACGTCCTGTAAGCATTGTTTATATTTTTTAAAGAGTGTTCCCATGAAGATATTAATGTATGTATTTTTGTGTTTGGTCTTCAAATATGGAAAGTGAAATTGAAGCCTCCATTTTGATACTCCATACAGCGGCAGCATTGGAGCAAGTTTGACTCTGAAAAGTTTGGTGGGAGTTTTTGAAAGTAAAGTCTATCAAGAATCCCAAGGGTTTAGCAAAGTGGTCTTGCCTTGAGATTTAAGAGTTTGTTTTCACCCAAAGTCTCAGGTTCGATTCCCCTTGCCAGCAAACTCTTGGGGTCACTGGTGGTTATGTCCGGTGCCTCGAAATTAGTTGAAATGCGTGGAAATTGGCCAGGATATCCGGTTATAAAAAAAGTGAAAAAGTCTGTCCAATTGGATATGATTACGAGCAAGATATTACCAACAAAATTGAGATTTTCATTTCCCGGAGAAGTGCATTTGTGCATACCTTTGAGACACATCGCAGCATCTTTACGAGACATTTCCCTATACCGTAAGATCTCTTCCAAAGCAATTTCAATTCTAACTCCTGTTGGTTTGTTGTTAGCTCTCTCTACTCGTGGGGTCTTTTCATTCCTTTCCCCTTTATCCGAAGACGTGCAATTCAACTCACCCTCTTTCATTTCACCTTCCCCTGTTCCCACGCCTCCCATTCTAACTGCCTCAACTTTACCATTGCAAGAATTCTCATCTGGGTTCTCTTGTCGAGCTGTCTGCAAAAACCGCGGTGGAATTTCCTTTAAAGCAAACATTATTTGTGTCAACAGTAGCCATCAAGGCTTGATCAGAAGGCACAGTATTAGAAGTCAACGGTGGGATTCTCTCTTGATCGACAACCATAGGAGTTTTGTACTCATTGCGAGGTGGCCATCTATGGATACCATACTTCCGACAAACATGTTTCAGTGCATATCGGCTAACTGCAATAAGGAAGAATTCAAAAGCTCAATATTTTTCTACCAAAGCAACTCAACCCACATTCCAATTTGGACGCCCAAAAAAAATATCTTTCGAGTTAAAAAAAAAAAAAGCATTCAGAGCGTATCAAGTCCAGTAACCACAATTCTCAATTTTTTCCCCTTTTCCCTTTGGTGATGATTGTGTCCAGGAATTCGCGGTGAGTCCGAGCCGAATTTCATGTGTACATATAGCCTACTTTTTCCCACATACACTAGGAAAGTTCTGAGCCTAAACCTTGCAGGAAGCAATCTCAAGGGAGTGTGGGAGCTCAGTATTAAAAGTCATCCCCTTTAAGATTCAAGTCGAGACCTGTCTACGAGCACACATTCTCACCATTTTAACTAGCCCAAGTAGTTTACAAATCTCCATTTCTAAGACTCGCTTATTTCTTTTTCGAACTCAACTTTCCTTTTAATTTAGTTGCTCCATCTTCTTAACAAAATGTATCAAATACATGTCGTTCTAAAAGTATTGTCAAATTCAATACCATTTCAGCGGTGACGATCGAACTTACATAAGGTTTAAACGCACTTTCTTTGTGTCCCTTTTTTGTTAAGATTTTGTTTTTGGAGTATAGACCCCAAAAATAGAAACTAAAATTGAGGTCTCCAACTTCAAAACCCCATGCAGAGCATGATCGAAGTCTACAGTTTTTGTAAGAAGAGTCTATGTAGTTGAAAAAAGAAAACACAAGAATATGTTTTTCCATTTCTCGAATTCTCAGAGGAGTGTATGTATGTGTGCATACCTTTGAGATGCCTTGTAGCATCTTCAAGCCTCATTCGCTGAACTTGTAGGATTTCCTCGTAAGAAATTTCATTTCTAACTCGGGTGGTTTTCTTGTTTCCTTTGTCTCCTCTTGGGGTTTTTTCCTTCCTTTTCCTTTTTACAAAATGCCCGGAATTTGACTGAGCCTCTACGATTTCACCTTCCTCTGTTCCCTCGCCACCAATTCCAAAAGGCTCAACTTCACCATTGACAAAATTCTCATCTGGGTTCTCTTGTTGAACTGTCGGCGAAATCTGCTGCGGTGCAGTTTCCTCTACAACACTGTTTGTGTCAAAAGTAGCCGTCAAGGCTTGATAAGAAGACGGAGTATCAGAAGTCAACCGTGGGATTCCCTCTTGATCGACAATAGCAGGAGTTTTGTTGGGGAGAGATTGCGTGATACCTTCGTGTTTATTGTGGGGTGGCCAGCTGCTGATACCATGCTCTTGACAAGCTGCAGTAAGGAAGAATTCAAAAGCTCAAAATTTTTCAACCAAAGCAACTCCAACCCACATCCTCTCCAATGTGGACACTGACAAACAATATCTGTGTAAAAAGAAATTTTGCATCCAGAGCATATCACAATTCACTTTCACTAACCACAATTCTCAAAAAAAACATTCCCTTTTCCCTTTGTTAATGACTTCGTTCAGGATTTTACGGCGCGTCCGCGACTAATTCATTATAGCCCACTCTTCCCACAGATACTAGGAAAATTGCAAGCCTAACCCCTTCAAGAAGCAATCTCAAGGGAGAGTGAGAACTACTGAGTATAAATAGTCAACCCCTTCGAGTTTAGAATCGAGGCCTGTCTAAGAGCACACATTCTCACCGTTTTAACTAGCCGAAGTAGTTTACAAATCACCATTTCTAACAGTTTTTTATTTCTATCCCAAACTCAGCTTTCCTTCTAAAATTTTAAAATTTAGTTTCTCCATCTTCTAAACAAAATCTCTCAAATAGACATTACGTTCCAAGAGTATAGTTTTTCATCAGTAATGATCGTAATTACATAAGGTTTATATAAATGCACTTTCTCTCTCTCTCTTTTTTGTTATATATTTTTGTGTTTAGTCTCCAAATATAGAAATTAAAATTGAGGTCTCCAACTTCAAACCCAGATACAGATCGTGATCAGAGTCTGTTGTCTTTGTAAGGAGAGTCTATCTAGTTGGAAAAATGTAAACAAAGAATAGTGTTTTGAGAAGCTCTGCACCACCTTTACGAGGCATTTCCTTAACTTGTAAGATCTTCTCCAAAGTAATTACATTTCTAACTGGGGTAGTTTTCTTGTTTCCTCTTGGGGTCTTTTCCTTCCTTTTCCTCTTTCCAGAAGGCACAGGATTCAAGTTAGGCTCTGCAATTTCAGCTTCCTCTGTTCTCTCCCCTCCAATTCCAACTGGCTTAACTTCACGATTGACAAAATCCTCATCTGGGTTCACTTGTCGGGCTGTCGGCGAAAACTGCAGCGGGGAATAAAAAAGTAAAACTAAATTATTGGTGTCAAAAGTAACCCCCGAGGCTCGCAGAGTATCAGGATTCATCTGTTGGATTCCCTCTTGATCACCTTCACCATTGATAGAATCCTCATCTGGGTTTTTACGTTGAGCAGCGGTGTCTGCGTGGTGAAAAACTTGGACGAGGTCGGGGAAATGGAGCCGAGCGTTCTCGAATACGACTTGTCGATTCCTGTTGTCGACCTCCCGACTCACACAAACACGACCCTGGTAGTTGATACAGAATGACTTCGGTAAAGAATGCTGTCGGTAACGGATCTTGGCCACCCATTCCCGGGGGCCTATCCGCCACACTCCCATGGAGACCCTGTCGGTCACAAACAAACCCTGGCCGTAGTTCTTCAGTTCCGAGTCATGCCACGTGTACATCCATGTAAATTCCGCTCCTGGGAACAACAATGACGCAAATGACATGAACATTTTTAGCTGATTCCACGACTCTCCTTGCCAGTACAGCTTGTAAAACTCGTCCCCCACATATAGATCCAATAAACTGAAGCCCAGGGCCTCTAGACTTTGTGGCAGATTTTGCTTGTTAATCGTCATAATTCCCCCTCTTGGCCCCCAGTTATCTGATTCACCATCGATCCAGAACTGCAGTAGCATCTGCAGCCACAAAGCCAAGTCTCCGGCAATGTAAGGCGGCCGGGCAATGTGAGGCCGCCGGTCAATGAAAGGCGGCCAGTCAACACCAACCTCGTAGTCCAAGTAGACCACATTTTGAGACGAAAGGAAATCCAACAAGATGCTCACGTTGAAATCTTCAGTAGCCATGTTCGACTCTCCACTGTTGGTAGGCCTAGCCATAGACACACAGTTAGCAAATTCAAACCAATAGAAGAAAACACACACACACACAAACACTCAAGATTAAGAGAATATTTCGCCTAAATCAAATGAAGAAACTACCTTTGTGAAATTCCTGCGTAGGGCCTGGTCCAGCTAATAGGCGGTGCTGGAGTCGATGGCTGCTGCAACAACTCCGAGTCTCTGGCCAAGTAAAGCAGTGGGTCAACCATGTCCTCGTCATGACGCTGTTGAATTCGTCGCTGATTGTCCATGGGTGATTGGCCAGACCCTTGATAATTTACGACCATTGAATTGGACGAGGGTGGAAAAGATGGTGGCGGCGAAGGGGGATTGAAGTGTCTCGTCCAGTCGAAATGTTCATTGGACGAGGGTGGAAAATAGAGCGGCGGCGAAGGGGAATTGAAGTGTCTCGTCCTGTCGAAATTGGACGAGGGTGGAAAATACAGCGGCGGCGAAGGGGAATTGAAGTATCTGGTCCAGTCGAAATGTTCATTGGACGAGGTTGGAAAAGACGGTGGCGGCGAAGGGGAATTCAAGCATCTCGTCCAGTCGAAATGTTCTTCAGTAGCCATGTCCGACTGATCTCCACTGTTGGTAGGCGCAACCATTGACACAGATCAGTTACCAAATTCAACCAGTAGAAGAAAAACACGCACACGAGACTGAGAGAATATTTTCGCCTAAACCAAAAGAAGAAACAAGATACTATAACAGATTGAATTTGGAGAAAGAAAAAGAAAAAAGAAGCAAAATTCGGCAATGAAGATTGTAAAACATGGCCCTAACCTAAGGAAAACATGGAGAAACGAATTTCTTTGAAGCTGGGTTTGAATCCTAAACCTCTAACAACAATGGATGATGGAGAGATAAAGCAAGCTGCTTTTTTTTTTTGTTGACGAAACAAGAGACTCCAATTGGTAAAGTAGGAGTTCATTATGCAAGTCATATATACCCGAAAAACAATTTGGGTACCTAAGAGCATCCCAACAGTCTCAGTAAATTTTGAGCTAAAAATAGTAGTGAACAGTGCATATTTTTCACTTTACCTACTCACATCTCTTTCAAAACTCCAACAATCCTCTCTATTATTAAAAAGAGAGAGACAGAGAGAGGAAAAAAAAGGTAGTGAACAGTAACTCCCTAAATGAGGAGGGATTTAGGGAGGTACTGTTCATCCAAGTAAAATAGGGAGCTTTTTATTGAGACTGTTGGGGGATTGATTTGACACTTTCCTCCCTATTATGACTAAAATTCCTCTTTAGGAAGCCTTGTTGGGGCTGCCCTAATGGATACTATGTGGAAGCCCACATATGGTATCCGAACGTTGAATCCAGATCGTCCAAAAGTGTATTAGGCGGCTGAGATTAAAACATCATTTCTCCTCACTCTCTCTCCTCTTTCTCTCTTTCTTTTCTCTCTCCAAATTTAAACAGCCCAAAATCAAAATGAACGACCTAAATAAACCGGGAGTACAACATGGTACCCTCACACCTACTGGCCTTTATAGGTAGATGGGTTTGCTTTGGTCTCGTGAACTTATAATTTCCCTAAGAGATCAAAAGAATCAAAATGTCGAGGCAAATGAGACACACGTACGCACATCACCAATAACATTAGCCAATTCCTATTTAGAGTTTTTTAACCCAAGCGCATCATTCTGCAAGTCATACACCCTCACAGCCGCTCGCCTTCATAGATAGATGGGTTTGTTTTGGTCTTGACTCTTGTGAACTTTTAATTTCCCAAAGGGATCAAAAGATTAAAAATGTCGGAGCAAATGAGACACACGCAAGGCACATCACCAATAACATAACATTAGAGTACTTGAACACCTTCTTCGGATGAATTTTAGAAATCGGGTCTCCACTTTTTCACCAGTGGAGCTCTCTGGCTCAATAAGCCATTTTATCTCTCATTTCCATTTGGGGAGACACTATCTTAGTGCACAATTTGTGCACAAATGGGTCGGTGGAGTCTACTTCGAAAACTCATACAAATTATCCAAGCCGTTCATCGACTTTAAAATAATTTTTTGAGTTGCCTCAAAAAAAGTTATCTCAATTAGATTTTTATAAGTACTTGATCCGATTAGTTAACTTTTATTTAAAATTTCTTCAAAATTCAGGATTCTAAATTATGAATGAAAATTGAAAGGTTGGATCAAATATTTAAAGTTTTTAGATTGAGTTGATCTCTCGTAAAACACCGAAAAATTATTTTAAAGTCGATGAACGGCTTGGATCATTTCTATGAGACTCCGAAGTGGACCCCACCAACCCATTTGTGCATAAATTGAGCACTAGGATAGTGTGTCCCAAAATGATAAGGAGAGAGAAAATGGCTTATTGAGCCAGAGGACCCCACTGGTGAAAAAGTGGAGATTGGGTTTCTAAAACCCATCCGAACAAGGCCGAAGAGTTTCTTTTAACCCAAGTGCATCATTTTTAAGGTATTGTTTTACGTACCAAACAATGTATTTAGGGGAAACGGGTAGGTGGTGTACACCCCTCGGTCGTAGAATTGTGTCTTGGACGGTTTAGATGTGTTTTGTTTTTTTACCGGCAAACATAAATCAAAATTAAATTAAAATTGCCGAATGCATTCGGATCGTCTAAAACATGATCGTACGGCCGAGGGGTGCACAACATGGTGCATAGCACCAGGGTGCACAACACCAGGCCCACCCCTGGGAGATGGGAGTAGTAATACCGAAAAAAAACCATAACGATTATTCCCTCTGTCTCAAATTGCTGGTCACTTTTGGACAGTCATTTCATTTAAACAATTACCTATATTTCACTTTCTATAATGATTTTTATGATTTCAATCTTTTTTGAAATCTATCAAACAAGAACCATATTGAATATAAAAATTATTATAAATTAAAAAATATAGATAATTTTTTGAAATGTCTCAAATCATAAAAACTGACTAATAATTTGGGACGAAGGGAATAGGAAGAACTTGACCTTATCCAGTGGTCTTGAAATGCGGCTATGTGCCATCACATGACTTTTAACTCGCCACATGCTCTTGTAATTTTTTTACGGTTTTGATTAGGCTTTGGAAAGTTGTGTAATGACTAAAGATTTTAATCGGGGTCCATGTGATCATGTCTTGTAGGGGTGAGAATTCCAAACACGATTTGTTAACACGATACAAACACGATATGACGTTAGAGAATTTGGATCGATCACTTTTTGACATAAACACGAATACAAATACAATACGATCCGCCAACATGTTGTACCATGTTCCTCATGATCCTGCTCTTCATACCGGAATGATGTGCGGCGGTAATAAGAGTCGGCAAAGTTCATGTTGTATACCACATTCCTGATCCTGTTTATGCCATCGTAATGAGGGTCAAAGTAGATGTGACATACTATGTTCCTTACTACTCTAATTCAACTGCAAAAGAAGGTTTGTGGAGCGGCAGGCAATAATGTTGGATGGAAGACAAAAAGTGCCCCAACCAGAAAAAGAGGATCGCACCAGTTTTCTACTCCTGCTTTTTCAAAAAGTGAGCGTCTCATGGTAAAGGGAAATGAGAGAAATCAGAGGATTTTATTTCTTCATAAAATTGATTGCAGATCCATAAAAGAGAACCGACTTTTCCGAGTATGATGGCACGGCATGGTTCCTTCTTAACAATCATATGGAGATGACCTTTGTATTCAGAGAAGAGGTCAGAAGAAGAAAAGTTTAACTGACCTAGAGCTTGAAGCAGACAAAGGTTGCAAGTATTTTTCTAATTTGATCATTACACTATGTATTAATAGTAAGAACAACCCCCCCGGGTTGGCTAATCCGGTGAAATGGGGGGTTTCATATATAAGCCGGTGGGACTAGCAATCCTACCGAGCAAAAAACCAAAATAAACATGGGTCTTGGTGGCCCCACCTCCTTCATTGTCCTATCCCATCTCTAAACTCTACTATCAAACACACCCTATAGAGAACAGAGAATTCAAAGAGTTCCAAGACCGAGTTAATTGGGGTCTATGTTAGTACACAATGAAATTGGTTTGTTAAAAATTAACCGAGGTGTGTATAAGCTAAGCCAAATACCGGAATTATAAAAAAAAAAAATGTTCTAGTACGGTAGTTTTAACATCTCTTCCTAATTACATAGACTGTGGTAAGTTGAATGGATTGGTCGCGAGACATATATGATAGGGTGAGAAAGCAAGAGGTTTTGAATTGGAGAGGAGAAAATTTCATGTGGTAGTTGTTGACTAGTTGTTCATCCGAAAGTCCACAAATCTGGGGATACTAACGCCTTCGGACACGAATATGACATTTTGGAATTGCTTTATATATATTGTGGTGGAGATTAATCTTCTTTCGATTAAAAGAAAAAAACTTATCTCCCATATATATCTAAGCCAAAACCTATCCGCTTTGTATATATTCTTCTGTCTCTACTTTCAAAAATTTCGTTGTTATTTTAAAAATTGTTATCCATATACTCATATTCATTCATATACTTTTCTCGGGCGACTTGTTTAAAAGTCTTTGGCAAAGGTTTATCCGACTGTTCATCTCACCACCCAGAAATTAGTCTAAATTCTCAAGAGCTTGTTGGAAAACCGGTTATCAAACAAACAGTTACGAATAGAATAGACCGGAAATCATACAATACCTGGCCTCCATATTGAAAACTGATGAAGATATCATGCATCCCAATAAATATGATATATGCTGATTTCATGTGGACGTATATAAAGGATTAAAAAGTAAAAAAATTTGATTAGAACTCTCAATCTTTGAATAAAAAAAAAATTAGATTAAAATTTTTGTCCCTTTTGACTTACTTTTGTCTTTACTCAAAATAATTTAGCTTTGATCATAATTTTTTTACCTTTTTTTTATTACTCTCTTTGAGACATACCCGTATACACAAAAAGCTGATGAAATAAAATGCCAACTCAAATCATTGAGAAAACAGAGAGTTCAAGCCTTGTTCGTTTTGGTTTCAAGATCCGGTTTTCTCAATTATTACTCACAGTTCCATGTAATTATTATCCCTATTTTTAAATATCATTCTCATTTTTCTCTATCTCTCTCCAATCATTAACCACTATTTTTAATTATTATCCCTAACGATTTCTTCCTCCAATTATTATTCAAAAATCAAAACCCAAAACTCAAATCAAACATAGTCCTAGAGGTATACAATCATTAGAAAATCTCTCAACGTGTACTACTTCCCAGTTCATTCACATTTCACTGTACGTAGAGGGATGTACCGTGCCCGTACACCTTTAACAGAGATTTGCAAATGATCGAATTTGGGTTTGACAACGGTAATGCTACAGTACACACCCCCAAAAAATTATTCCATATGAGATTTTATGACTCAAAATATGAGATTTTGTGGCTAAAGGTATGAAAAGGCGTATCGTATGCACCCTCATACGGGTAGTCAAAAAATCTCATATAAGTCCACAAAATCTCATATTTAAGTCCACAAAATCTCATATGGTCAAATATGAGATTTTGTGGCACCTTATGGCCAGTCCACAAAATCTCATATGACCAGTTACA
>JAXBDA010008562.1:0-14559 GCA_036023075.1 Gaultheria prostrata | reverse complement strand
TTACCTCCCCAAACCACAAAATAGCACCTGCACCAGACAAGGTAAAGCAAAAGGCATTTTGCCTTTGGCGGCTGAGGCTAGGTAGCTTTGGCAAGCAACTGTTCACAAGCTATTGATTTTTTAATTGTTTCTCTCGCTCTCTCTCTCTCTCTCTCTCCCACCCACTCACACACACATCCTTCTCCTATGGGACATATTACACATTATTTTCTAATATTTAATAGAGATGGAGAGGAAAGTAAAGAGTATTGGTGGAGTGTGGAAAAAAAATGGATAGGCAAAATAGAAAATGTGCACTATTCACAAGCATTTTATGCTAGTGACTGGTGCACTTGCTCTTAGTGAACCAAAGTACTAGACTACTAACACAATTGAGTTGCGCCAATGACAAATATCTCAAAAGAGATTTTACCTCGATGACACCCCCCAATTTTTTCAAGAATTCAGACACCCAAATACCTAAAAATGACCATCAATATGCAAAGAAACTAAAAACATCTATCATAACATATGAAATTGAGTTTGTTGGGTACTACTATATACCTCTTTGTTGACATCCGGATGGTATTTCAGGGCAAGTTTCCGATAAGCTCTCTTGATTTCATTCGGAGTTGCAGAAGGGGAAACCCCCAACACCTCATATGGAGACTCTCTGCGGCTGGATTTGACAACAGTAGAATGATTGCTTCTCTTCTTGTTGTGGAATCTGTAACCTGTTGAGAACGATTGCGGTGCATAAACAAGGTTGGAATTGCCTCCGAAGGCAATTCTGCAAATGGGTATTGAAGATTTCGAAAGACAACGATGAGTATGTTTCGAACCCAGATGAGGTACAGCGAAGAATTTGGTTTCTGTGAGAGACAGAGACTCCATTAAGACATCGTCGTGGTGATTGTGGGCAAATCTATCTCAATGGAACTGAAAATCAACGGTTTGAAACTGTTGATTAGGTCCGATGCTGTTTACTAAAATGCCCATTGAATCTGAGCTGACCAGAACCTTCAATTGGACCCTGAGAGGCGAGAAAAACTTGGGTGTCTACAAAGTAGGGTATTCACGGACGGTTCCGGGTAGTTCTGGTTGAGAACCGAACCACTAAATCGTGGATATTCGTTTTCAACATCCGCATTCGTCTGTGAGTAATCCGGTTGTAGATCGGTTTTGTTATAGATTTTTTTGGGTAAATTCGGTTTTGTTATAGATTGGGCGGATCAGTTGGGGATTAGTTTGTTGGTTTGAGCGCTAAACAATTTTTCAACCGAAAGAAAAGGACTAATGACATAAAATCTAGTAATACTCCTAATCCAAGATGTCAGAGTAGTTAATGGAATGGATATGCCCAAAGTATGAAAAAAAAAGTGGCTTTTGAAGTTTCAAACTCTACTTTCTTTACCATAAGTTTTACCATTTTCAGCAAATTTCTGGCCTGTTGCGTGACTCTTGTGAGGTTTGTATAGGTAGGGGTGTATACGGACCGGTTCCTAGCAGTTCCGGTTTGCGGATATTCATTTTCAACGTCCGCAACCGTCCGTGAGTGACATGCAAATGGACGGTTCGGTTTCGGATTGATCGGTTTGGGTGATCCGCTGGATACCCCTCCTACAAAGTAAGCATTTAGGGGCCTTTTGTTAGACCATCTTTGGCCCTTTTATAAATCTCTACTCAAATTTCACTAAAAATTTAAGAAAAATATTCATACAAAGTGCTTTAATGGACAAACTCATATGTAAAAAAAATTTAAGTAAAAATATCATTAATGACATAATTATAAATTGTGAAAAATTTGAGTAAAACTCCCCCGATTTGAGTTTAGTCAAGGAATAGAGTGAGTTTACGTTTTACCCAGAATTTGATTATGTGTCCATTGAAAGAGTAAGGGCTGGAAATGCTCTTAGTAGTTTTTTTTTTTTTTGTCATTCGTCAATCATAATTTATTATATGGGGAGAGGGGAATGAGACTCGATCTCGGAATGCAGTGTGAGACATCCAAGAACTCTATCATATGAGCTAGCCACCACTTGCATGCTCTTAGTAGTTAATGGACTATTTAGATTATTCATTGCCCTTGGATGGATGGAGTGGTGGTGCCCCATGACCCTCTTCTATGAGATAATAAAGTGTGGTTCACACACTTAGTTTTTTTACTCTACATAAATTTGCGATGACCGAGTAGTTGGGGTGCAGGAACTTTTTCCCGAAAGAAAAAAGAAGGTATTTTGATATCTAAAGATAAAGTAATTTGAAACGGAGGAAGTTCATCAAAAGTCATAGCTATCTTGCAATTGCAACATTTGTTTCGGCAGTACTCTATCCGTTCGGATTTGTTAGTCCGTTTTGAAGATTTCAAATTTTTTTCTTTATTTGTCTTTTAAGTTTATTCATTATCCCATACTTTATCTTTTGACTTTTGAAAATGAACAAACATTTTGAGACTTGAAAATGTATGTTTGTAGACAAACGAATCCGGACGGAAAGAGTATCAGTTTTGCAAAAAGAGAATGGCTACAATACACCCCGTCGCAATGTCAGTTTTGTCCCTTAAGATTGGTCATCAGATTTATCGATGACTTGGCTTTGAGTCAGTTACAGTTATTGGGTCTAGTTTTGTATACTTTTGGATCATTGTGGGTCCATCCAGGGCCTACAACAATGATTAGAATTGTTCATTTTATAAAATTTGTCGATTGTGTCGGTCACGTAAAATATGAGCTTGATTGACATCCATAATTACATTAACAATTTTAGTTTCAAAATATCTTTTGTCATCCCATTTCCTAACACAAAAATGCACACCCTATAAGCTTTTTGGTTTTACAAGTTTGACAATGACAAGTGGAACAAATCATAGATCACAAAAATGCACAACCACCAAATCTACAGCCAAAGCCTCGTTATTTGATAATTACTGTAAAACATGCTCAAGCCACATAACTTGATCCATCTGCGTGCAAATGATATTCAACAATTTGTCTAGAAGTTGGCTGCTTCTACGTTAATAAAATCCATAAAAGCATCCAAAGAGACTTCAGAACTTGCTGGAAAACCACACTCGAATTTGGCACGCACGAATTCGCTTAGCCCTCTGGTGAATCTCTCCATCACCCATGAGCCTCTCTATGCCCTCGAGTATGTTCTTTTGAACCACATCTAATGACTTCTCTCCTAGAGCCATGTACCCAATCTTTAGATGGTTCACCACAAGCTTAGCATTGTAAATCTGGTCACCCCTTATTGGCCATGCCAAAATGGGTACGCCGCGCCCAATCGCCTCCACTGTCGAATTCCATCCGCAATGCGACATAAATCCGCTGGTTGACGAATGGCTCAATATCAACAACTGCGGAGCCCACCCCTTTATAATTAAACCTCTATCACCAACCTTGCTACCCAAATCGTGAGGAAAGTAACCTAATCCCTCGCTACTGCCCGACCCGCCTTCACCGGGTTCCCCGCGTCCGATGAATTCGGGCAAACCTGCACGAGGCTGAATAACCCAAATAAATGGGCGGGTTGAATCTTCCAAAGCACCAGCTAGTTTTGGGTAGTCCTCCATTGTGGGACCCGTTTCACTACCGAACGACACGTACAGAACAGACCCACGTGGCTTCGAATCCAGCCATTGGATCACTCCCTCCTCCGTGCAGTTAGTTCCACGATTCACCTGCCGGATCTCACCGTCGAGTAGGAGCGAACCCGACGGAGTCTCCCAGTACTGTTTGCTCAACAGAGGGCCCACTTCCCACACCGACAGCCCAATCTGATGGGCCAGGTAACTACAACACGGACCTTCTAAATCCGCACAGGTGTTGAACATCAGCCCAACCGAGCCTTCGATGGCCTGAACCCACGGCGGCCGGTGGCCTGGCGTCGGACCACCGTCGCGCTGACGCTTGAGGTCGAGGTACGTCACGCACATCTCGTCCGGAAGGCCGGGAATCGAACGGTTCTCACCGGGATTCAAGTTTCCGACGTCGGCCTTCCACGCGCCCCACTCCATGGCGGCGGCGCAGGCGCCGAAGGTGAAGAAAGAGACGACGGAAACATTGAATTTGTCGAGGATGGGCTTGGCCCAGTCCAAATGGAAGTCGACGACGGCGCAGAGAGGGCGGTGGGCTTCGAGGTGGGCGGAAAGGTCCAGACCGGCTTGGTGGTTGGCCCGGTCCCGTTCGGGAGACGGTGGGCCGAAGCGGAAGGGGGAAATTGAGGCGGCGCGGAGGAGAGGGTTGCGGTGGAAGGAGGGTGGGAGTAAATTGGAGGGGAGGACGAGGGTGGTTGTGTAATTCCGGGAGGAGAGGAGGGAAGGGAGTTCGATGCTGGGGAAGAGGTGACCGTATCCGACGGACGTGAGGATGAAGATTTGTCCACCTCCTTCTGTACTCATAGCTGCTGCTTTTTTTTTTTTTTTGCGTCGGAGAAGAAAGCAATTAACAGTTGAATCGTCGATACTGTACTTTTTTTTTCTTTCCCCCCGGTGAAATTGAACAGTGGATACTTATTTGATAGGGAAAATTGCAAAATGCCCCCCCATACTTTATACGCAATTACAACGCGCATCCTAATCTTCAATTCACCATAATAAAAACAAAAATGGGATGCAGATGTTGAAATGAGTGGAAATTCAATTCTCGATGGAATGCTATGATTTCTTAAAAGTTGGATTCTCAAAAAAGTGATCAGCAATTTGAAACGAAAGGAGTACTAGTCTGGTGAGACCAGTAGTCCCGAGACTAAAAACAATACAAACACGGGATTAGGCGAGGTGGGGGAAATTAATAGTCCAATCCCACCTCTAGTCCCTTCAAGCAAACACACGTCCCAATAGAAGTAAAAAGTAAGTGGATAATGATTTTTTTTTTTTTTTGGGAGAATGGGCATCTATCGATTGTTGCATCGAATTCATTGGAATATAGGCTCCGTTTGGGAGCCTCTTTTTTTATTTTTGGGTTTCTCTTTTTTGGTTTATGGGTGTTTGGCAGCCAAGGGGAGAAAGAGTTTTCCCAAAAACTGTTTCTCCATTTTTGGGGATAGAGAGAAGAAAGCAAAAAGAGGTTCACACCTCCTTTTCAACTTCTACTTATGGATTTCTTCCATCTCCCTCTCCCAAAATGTATTCTGCACATTTTTTCCAAACACTCATCCCAGATTCAAAAGTCATTCTGGCCATAATCCAAAAAATCAAAAAGACAAAAAATTAAAAATTAAAAGCTGAAAAGTAGGCTCTCAAACACTCTCGTATTACGGGGTATTTTTGTGGGAAGCCCTTTAATGCGACAAAAGGCGTAATCCAGAAAAGTCTAATTACGTCAATATTTTAAGGATTTTGTTAATGAACAAAACCCATATTTTAACTATCCAAAAATTGCAAGTGGTGGCTAGCTTATGCGGTAGAATTCTTGGATGTCCCACACTGCATTCTTCGTTCCCCCATTAATAGATTAGGAATGACGAATGACAAAAAAAAAAAAAAAAACTATCCAAAAATCTAATTGGTCTAAATAAAAAGATAACTTAGATTTTAAAAGAATACCTATTAGGGAGTGATAAAACCTACTACTATTTACCTATTTATCTTGATAAAATAAGTTATCTATTTTCATAATATTTTTTCTCGCCTCATTTCCCATGCTTAGAGCATCTCCACTCCTTCATCAAATCCTTTATCAAATTTAAATTTGAGTAAAAACATCAAAAACTCCACTCCACCCCTTCACCAAATTTGGTTTTACTCAAATTCTTCACCAAATTTGGTGAGAATCAAATTTTTACTCAAATTTTGAAGGTTATTTTCTCCCCCTTAAATTTACAACAATGCCATTAATGAGGCTTTTACTCAAATTTATGCCTAGATTTTCTTTTGCCCATTGGAGTACTCTGTACCAAATCAAGTTTTTACTCAAATTTTTACTCAATTTAGGGTAAAAATTACTCAATTTAGGGTAAAAAATTACTCAAATTTTTACTCAATTTTGGATAAAAATCTGGGTAAGGAGTGGAGATTCTAAGTGGATAGATGCTAGTTCATTTCAATGTACGAGTAAGTGTTGTCTTCCAAAACAAATTATATGTTGGTAGCTAGAGAATGTTGTTCAATCCCTTGAAAGTTGGAAACCGCATGTCAAGTGTTTGCTGTAATTCCCCAAAGTACGGTGTTCGAGCAATAGGTATCCAATTTTAAAATGATGGAAGTTTTTTGATGATAGACTCAGTTGGAAATGGTGTTTTGTTCCTGCCCGCCCTTTTTCAATGCACTCTCTTCTGGGTCGAATAACACCATTGAAGGCCCAACAGTTAATCCCCATCACTCACCGTTCCCTTCAATCATCAACCGAAATCTACACAAACCGCATCGAACTATACACTCGTGATCGAGCATTGCAATCAGGAAGGGTATTACATGCTCACCTCATCATCAATGGGTTAGCTCGTTTGACCCATTTTGCCTCCAAGCTCATAGCCTTCTACACAGAGTGCAAACAATTATCTGATTGCCGCAAACTGTTCGACGAAATTCCCCAACCAAACGTCCGCCGTTGGATAGTTCTGATCGGGGCCTTCGCCCGACGTGGATTCCACCATGAGGCTATGGATGTCTTCTGCGATATGCAGAGAGGAGGTGTAAGACCTAGCAAGTTTGTTCTGCCCAGCATTCTCAAAGCCTGTGGACACCTCTCTGATGGACAAATCGGAGAGAAGATACACGCTGTTATTATCAGACACAATTTTGGTTCCGATGCTTTTGTCAATAGTGCATTGGTAGATATGTACTCAAAATGCGGACAAATTGAGAAGGCAAGGCGGGTTTTTGATTGGATGGTTGAGAAAGATGTGGTGGCATCAAACGCTATGGTTTCAGGTTATGTGCAACATGGGTTTGTCCAAGAAGCATTGTGTTTGGTTGAGAAAATTCAACAAATGGGAGTGAAGCCCAATGTGGTGACATGGAATGCGTTGATTGCAGGATTTTCACAAGCGGGTGATGATTCAATGGTTTCTGAAATGTTTAGATTGATGCATGTTGGTGGAGTTGAGCCTGACGTAGTAACTTATACATCAGTTATTTCGGGGCTTGTGCAGAATTTTCGAAATGATGACGCTTTCAATAAGTTTAAGGAAATGGTAAAGCTTGGCTTGTACCCAAGTTCAGCTACAATTAGCAGCCTTCTTCCTGCTTGTGCAAATGTGGCCAATTTCAAGCTTGGAAAGGAGATTCACGGGTATGCAGTGGTGAGTGGAGTTGATGATGATGTATTCGTTAGGAGTGCTCTTGTTGACATGTACGCGAAATGCGGATTCATATACGAAGCAAGGACGTTGTTTCACACCATGTCTGGGAGGAACACAGTCACTTGGAACTCTATGATTTTTGGGTACGCAAATCACGGGTATTGCAATGAAGCAATTGAGCTTTTCAATAAAATGGTAGAGGAGGAGAAGAAACTAGATCACTTGACTTTTACCGCATCTCTAACTGCTTGTAGCCATGGGGGAATGGTTGAACTCGGGCAGAATTTGTTTGAGTTGATGCAACAGAAGTTTGGAATCGAACCAAGGTTAGAGCATTATGCTTGTATGGTGGATCTTCTTGGTAAGGCGGGGAAGATTGTTGAGGCTTATGATTTGGTCAAAATGATGCCGGCTGAGCCTGATTTATTTGTGTGGGGAGCATTGTTGGGAGCTTGTAGACAACATGGGAACGTAGATATTGCTGAAATAGCTGCAGAGCATTTGCGTGAGCTTGAACCTGATAGTCCAGGCAGCGGTTTGTTGTTGTCAAATTTGTATGCAGATGCGGGGCGTTGGGGAAATGTTGCAAGGGTTAAGAAGTTGATGAAGAAGAGGAAGTTGACGAAGTATCCTGGATGTAGTTGGATAGAAGCCTTATAGTGCGAAATCGCAGTTACATTTGAAACCAGAACTAGATGAACGTGACCTAGCCCCAAAAGTATTTGCACGAATCGAGTTTCATTGTAATGCAAATCTTAGTTTCCTTTTCTCTTCATAATGCTTCTCCATTATGGCTGCGTAGCCGCTTAATCACTAAACTAAGAATCTTGTAAGCTTACGGAGAGGGAAAGAACTTTCCAATAACTTCATGAATAGAGATCCAACGAACAGAGTACCTTTTCTAAGGCAAAGCAAGTAATGCAGCAGAATTAACAACGCGAATTGACCTAAGGTCATCGGAAAAGAAAAATAAACTTCTAACAAGAGCAAGACTGTGGAAGGGGGATCACTGCGTCAAAAATACCAAGCAGGCAAAAATTACACATTGCTGAAACAACTTCGACTGACATAAGGAGAGCACCGCGAGTTTAGATTGTCTTCAATGATTTCAAACGAACTCCAATCATTTATCACAGATCCGGTGACCAATAAGAAAGTTGAATACCAGGAGTTAAGCCTGTGCCAAGTTTCTTAAACCTCTGAACGCAAAAAAACACACATTACAGTAACCTAAATTCATATGCAAAATCCAGCTACCACAATTTTTTTTTTTTTGAACCAGGAAACTCAACATATGTAAGAACTTAACGATTACAAAGACGACTCCGTAGAAACAACAGAAAAGTCATTCTTGCAAGAAAAAACACTGTTCAGTTTCATTCACCGACTAAAATATTCATAACATAAATAACTTTTCCTTTATCTATTTCACGCCCTGCACAAAATATACTTCCACTCAGCTACATATGGAAGTAATACTCTACTTATTCCTAATATACGGCATGTGTAAATATACACCCTGCAATTGTATATCAATTGGATTTAGCCATCGTCATAGGAGATGATGGCTAAATCATAGGATCTTCAGGTCGATTATGTTCCAAAATTTAGATGTTACTAGAATCCAAAATGACGTCGATAGAATGAAGTGAAAACGAGTTAGTCGTTATATGCTTGAAAATATAGAGAAATGCAACGGTACACGCATTAACTAATTTACATTACACTAAACACTATCACATCAGGAGTCATTCATTATAAGTGTGCCACATGCACACTAGTACATTAGTTAGTACCTTATTTAGCGTCTATAGACTTTTCCGAAACTATAATACGAGTCATTTGACAAAAACATGATGAACCGCTTAGTGATGGAGGGCAATTGAGCTCAGCCAGCTGAGCTCGGGGTTTCTCAACTCAGGCTGCTTATTGATGGAGGGCAAATGAGCTGAGCTTGGGTTTTCTCAACTCAGGCTCAGTTCCTGTTCAAGCGAGCTTAACATTGACAGAGTTTGAGATCTGGTAATCTCATCAATGTTCAATCTGGTAATCTCATCAATGTTCAATCAGACTTGCATTTAGCTAAAACCAAGCTTCTTCACACTTTTGCGAGAAACCAAGCTTTTATTTAGTCCAGATACAAAACATGGTGCGTATGGACACGAATAAATTTTCATCAAAAGCACGAACAAAAACAAAATCCTCAAATCAGAAAACATGTCCATCTAAATTAAGTAATACCTGCATAAAACATTAAAACAAACACATAAGGAGAATGAAAGATGCCATAATCTTGATTTTGAGGCGTGTCCCTTGTACAAAGACTCAAGGACCTGAATAAAGGACACCAAATGGCAGTCATGGAAGGAAAGATGGGATGGAATAAACAGCACAAATTCCAGAAAGGGAAGGTAAGTTTGCATTGTTTCGAAGTTTCAATGCCATACAAGCTCCTGAACAAGTCAAGACTAGCAAACATTTCAGGAAAATAAAAAATTAACAATCAGCCAAAAGTTGGCAGCAACGTATGAGCTTTTCTAATGTATAAAAGCTAATCTGCACCATCTTCCAATAATGATGCATACGAAACTAGTGCTGGGCCTTTGAAGGGGACCCCTGCATGAGAAAATAAATGCCAAACAGTCTCCAAATGAGAGGAACAAGAGGCCAATAAATTTGAATGATCGTGTTTGGAGTGATCGAACTTCATGAGCTTGTTAGCGCTGTAGTGAATAACACTAGGTACTGTAGTGAATAACACTAGGTACTGACTACATCTGATGGTTTGAACGATACTTGAAGCTTCGTCTTCCAGCAAATAACGTAGTTAGAATTAGATTTAAACAAATACCCAATATAGATCTTCATTACTTACCCCCCCCCCCCCCCAAAAAAAAAAATAATAATAATAATAATAAAAAATAAATTAAAAAAATAGACCTTCATGGTCCACAAGAAACGTTGCTACAGTAGATTACATTGTTAAGCTTTAGGCCAGAGAACCAGTTCAAGGAATATATCCAGAGAAAGCAGCATTTTTAAACTCAAACAGCCAAGAACTGCTATCATGGCTTTCATAGCTTAGCTTACTACTAGCTACTAGGCTCGGAAGCAAACTCACTTTCAGAGCTAGGAGTGAACTTAAGGTATTCTGAAACCCATACCTACTGCCGCAAGGAAGGAATGCGATAAGGTCTGACCTCTCCGTGTAGCTAGGTAGTTCTTTGTATTTGGCTTTCCTCTCTTAGCTGCATCAAGCTCCTCTTCCAGTATCTAGTATGAGAAGGCAGCTATAAGAGTTGCGTCCTATTTAGTGTTTTGGTGTTCCCAAAAGTCAATACAGTTTTTCTACTGTTGCTTTCGGAAATTAAAGCGAATCCAGCTGCCAACACGAGGTTTCAAAAGTAAATTACTAGGATCCAATAACTAGCAATCTAAATCCTAAAATTCAGTAACCAAAATCAAAATGAAGTCCCAGTAGGCCAGTAGAGATTCATCAGGTCAAAACTCCAAAACACATTTGACTCGAACACCAATCCTGTATCATCAATTCCTATCAGCAAACATAAGATAGCAAGGAAAAACACAAAAAGAATCCTCCCACCCCCTCCGCTAAATAAAGTGAATGCACCTATCTGAAAATTTAATCCTAAAAATAAGTCAAAATCTCTCCCCAAATCTGAAGAAAATGGCACCAGTTCCATTGTTGTGGTCAACAGCATACTCGGCTCTTACTAGACCTAGCTTGGCTCCAACACCATATGAGGAACCATGACCCATTCTCCTATAGACCGCCGTTGGATTCCCCTTAACATCCTTTGAGCTTCCCAAGTCATTCCCATGTTCTGCAAACACATAAACATGCGTGTTCCTCACAGGTATCCGCAACTCAGCAGCGAGCTGCAGGAAAGGATTATAACAAAAAATTAAACACATCAAAACCACCAACACAGCCCTACTTATTGTCGTTTCGTAAAGCTCATCAGATTGTTTATAAATAAATAAAAAAAAGGCCTGGATATGACCAGTCTTTAGTATGACTCAACTTTCAGTCCAAAACAAAATAATCAAAAAAAGACAAAAAAAAAAGCGGCAAAAGCCAAAACTTAAAGCCAACACAAGTTAAGTCGTACCTCAAGGATATTACGAGCTGCACCTATCTCTCCCATGTTGTAACCCCTCACGGAATAAGGCCCCCCAAGTGTAAAAGCATCATAACTTGGAAGGTCTCCCACACAACCGCCATAATGGCCATGGAGGACCAGCACAGGTGGTGGTGGTTTACCGGCAGCTTCTTCCACTTGCTTCAATGGGATGAATCGGGTCAATGTTAGCTGGTGGCGGTTGAAAAATGGAAATTTGCTGCCGATGCCAAGGCCTTGGTCAAGCTGCAATTTGAAAACAAAGCACGTAGAACAAATGGTAATGAACTCTTTTGTAGTAGGTAAGAAGGTTATTGAACTAGAAGACAACATAGATATGAATTATGATACCAAAGAAAAACAAAAGATTGCTGACTCGGATAGTTGCATCAAAATCCTCTCAACTTAAAATAGAAACTTCCACATATCCTCTCAAAATTCAAATTACATTATCTGCTGAACACAACTACTGGATGCAGAACACTTAAAAACAGACCTCTTAAGCTCATTGGGGCTGATGAGGAAAAAACAAGAAACTACAATGTAGGAAGAGCACAAAGTCATCAATTGTGCCAGGGAGAAAAGAAATTATTCCAAGCGGACAACATAGAGCAGAGACTGATGCAGGTATTTAGTTATTTATAAAGAGGATGGGTTGTCATACATAGGTACAAATCACTGCTTCAACACACCCAAAATGACATTACAAAATCAACCAGTTATTTTGATGGCCTGAATTCCTTCCAACTTCCAAGAGATACTTCATACGTATTAAATAAGGAAAAGACCAGTTTCCAAGACTCACCTGGAACACATTCCTCTCACCAACGATTGCTCCATTCACAAACCTGGTGTTGTCACGAGTAATATTTGCCTGAGCAAATGCCATACGGTCAATGCCAGTGCCGCTGAGTGTTGTTGGAGGTCCATCACCAATTCCTCCATTTGGCAACACCCTTTGACCAGCTGGTGCAATGTGACTGCTTTCGTCACGTGTAGTTATCTCTTCCATGACAAGCCCATAAGTGAATTTGCTTTGACGTGTTAAATTCTGTGAGGCAAATATCAGTACAACGTAAGAAGTATAAACAACAGAGACAGAAAGGCATTACAATAAGCACACCAATAAAGTCTACCTCTGTAATGGTGGCTTTCACACCAGCACGATCAACCCATATTGGGGGGACTTCATCCACCCCTGGCCCACCAGTGAAGACTGGACTAAGTTTCCTGCTGTTAAAGCAGCTTGCTCGGAAGGTGCGATTGCGAGGATCAGTAACACCATCTAAATATGGGTGCACGTACTCAAGCTTAAATGACAGATCATCCTTCATAAAGAAGCACCAAATTGTTAGGCACTTGGGATACAAAAATGAAAAAAGTTAAACATTGCACAATCATGTAAATAATGTGCAAGAAGATTTCACATTACATGAAAATTACCTGAGGATTGAGGAAGTTGCTAGTATTCACTGAGCCAAGAATGGACCTGTTTAACCCACTGAGGTTCCGATGCTCAAATGAGACAGTTCCACCGGGCTGAATTGAAGCCTGAAGAATATCGTACATAATAAAAGAAATAGTACTCAGTTAGAACAGTAAACCAAATCAATGTTCAACAGGTAACGAATTAGCATGTTAACTTATATACCAGGGTAGGACGACCTCCACGTCCAGGGACAATACTCCACTCTGTACTGACTTCAGCTGATTTTTGTTCAAGCTCTTTGAGCTTTATCTCCACTATAATCCCCCCTTCGTTGTCCTCATCAGGTCGGGGATTGACTTCAATATTTGAAAACAAAGCTAGTGAGTTTATGTTCCTCAGTGCTTGTTTGCCGGCTTCTATATTAAACACGTGCCCCTTTTGGAGCTGCAAAAAGAGACACAAATTTGGAAAACAAATAAGTACTGAATTACCAACTGGGTACTATCAAAGCCAAAGAATCAAAATAAGCACCTGCTTGGGCAACTCTCGCTCCACGACCTCCAGTTGGGTATTCCCTTCCACCAAATTTCCAAGCTTATCCTGGAACTGAATTACCAACTGGGTAATATCCCCTTCCACCACCTCACAGACCACTTCCTTAGTATTCAAATTCCCAAAATTCACAACCTGCGCACACGCATACCCTTGATCGTGGTACCACTTCTGCACATGGTCCCTTATCCTCTGCAACAACCTAGCACTAACTGAATTCTGCTCCCCCAACATCCTCAACACCTCCTCCTTCACCCCACTAGGCAACAAACACCGCCTTGATGAGTCAACTCTCCTGTTATACTCTCTCTCTAGACTCCTAGTGTACTCCATCTGCTCTCTTTCTGTCATATTAGGACTCATCTCTATCGGTTTTGACTGGGCCATTAAGCCCACGTTTATACACTTGAAAGAATTGGCAGATTGCCACTTACTCTCTGAAAATGAAATTGTGATACCGATTGTTCCGTTAGGGTTGGTTTTTGCCTCGAGGTCGACTTTCTCGAACATACCGCAGGTGGATAGGGTCTCGAGCTCTTTCTGGAGCTGGGATTTGGTGTAGACGCCGTTTGGGCGGAGTGAGACCATCTCAAAGAAAGAGTCCTCGGCGCCCACGGTGGCGCGTTGGCTGCGATCGTAGAAGGACAGGTCTGAGATCTTATACCTTTTGAAGGCGTCCAGTTTGTTGAGGCGGATTGTGGCGTTCGCTTGGAGGCCGTGTGGGTCCCATGATTCCGACTCTTCGTCGTTATCGTCGTCCTTGGCGATCGCTGGAGAAGAGAAGATTCTAGACCAGAAACCGCCACCCCCGCCTCCGCCGCCACCGCCGCCGAAGCCGTTACCGCCTGGGGGGTTACCGGAGAAGGAGGAGGCGAGGTGAAAGAGGAGGGCGGAGGCGGCAGAGACGGCTAGGGTTTTGACGAGGGGTTTATAGGGAGGGCTGGATTTTTCTAGGGTTTTATCGTTATTGGGGTTTTGATGAGGGGAGGAGATGTGGCATTTGACGACGGGAGAGAAGGGGCGGTTGGTGGTGGTGGAGCGGGGTAAAGTGCGGCGTGAGCGGAGGGAGGTATTGCCGTTGAGGTGGAGGAAGTGGCCAGTGGCGGCCATTGTGGGGATAAGAGGGAAGGCGGCAAAACCAGAGAGAGAGAGAGAGAAAGAGAGAGAGAGAGAGAGAGAGAGAGAGAGAGAGAGGAGGTGTTTGGCGTAAGA
>JAXBDA010008561.1:0-14559 GCA_036023075.1 Gaultheria prostrata | reverse complement strand
ATATATGACCTATTTTTAGTATATGTTGTGATCTTTATTATTTGAAACTATGGAACTATGAATTTACTACCTTATAAAATTTTGTTTTTGCTTTAAAACTAGGGAACTAAGAGTTTTTGATCTATTTTGTTTTTGTTTGGAACTGTGGAATTATGAAATGTCATCGACCCATCTGCTATTGATGGATTGTAGGATTCTTTTTGTTACTTTGCCCAATGAATTGGAGTTGAATTTTCTTTTTGCTGCTCTACCTGTTTTTAAAAAGAAGTTTGGATTCCCAAAATCCCCGCGGGCTCTGTATTCCCGCGGGGGAGGCAAGACAAAAATAAAACCCCATTGAGGGGGTGTTTGGAAGCCTCATCTTTAGTTTTTCATTTTAAACTATTTGACTTTTTGGCTTTTTGGATTATGATCAGAATGTATTTTGAATTTGGTAGGAGTATTTGGCAGAAACATGCAGAATGCATTTTGCAATAAAAGTAGTGTTTGGAGATATGTGCAGAATACATTTTGCAGGTCTTTTTACTAATCAAAATGAGAAAAGTGAAAAATGAGAAGTCAAAAAGCTCATCCCAACCTACTTTTGACTTCTCATCTCTAAACTCACAATTTCAAAACTCATTTTGGGAAAACATGTTATGGCTTTCTTTTTCCAAACATGCATAATTTAAAAAAAGAAAAGAAAAGCCTGTTGTTTTTTTATAGACCGTCGCAAAATTTGTTGGGTTCTGGTGGTTTGATTTATTTGTACAATGGTATCCTTTCACCTACTAAAAGGAAAGAAAAAAGAGAGTATATAGGTAAAATTGCAGCGCCACACTATTTCTCAAGTGAAATGATATTCACCATCACCTTTTTACTTGTGTCTTATTTCAATGCATTGATATCATATTCGAAAAATATTTTTTTTTAAAAGAAAACAATACTTTTCGAACATGAGTTTGTAAGGATAATAGTATCAAAGTTTTTTTTGGGTAATTCAGGATAATAGTATCAAAGTTCATGATTAATAGCGGGGAAATGCTACAATTAATACGCCCCCTTATTTGGGTATACGCCCTATAAAAGTTACGAATCGATTACTTCTTATTAATAAAAGTTACGATTATTTATTTAATAAAAGTTACAAGACGCATCAAAATGTTATGAATCATAAAAGACGTTTCGAATCATATTACTGAAAAGTTACGAAACACTAAAAAATATTACGATTGCTAATAAGGTGGCACAATATGAACCATACAATAGATGCATATGACACACATATTAAATGAGTGTCAATTGTAGCCATTCCCATAGTAATCGCCATCTTCTCCTTCTTCCATGTTGTGTAATAACATTTGGAAAGGTACGTGACGAACAAAAATGTCACTTATCAGATAAGTGACCATATATTAGTGAGATATTAGTAGTTTACATGACACTAATCAAGATTACGTAATGACTTCCCGTAGCAGTTGGAGTTCATTTAATAAGCCATTAGAATATCGTTTGATTAATTAATTAACTTTCAAACGAATGCCACTTATGCGAAAAATCTTACACGCGCTGGGGGTATGCATATTGCATGGTCCTCTTTCTCTGCCTAGTATTCAGATACGTGTTCAAACAGAATCAACCATCAAAATTGAAAGGGTAGGTATTCAATGGTCTCGGCCTCTCGGGGCACCGCGTGAACACCCCTCGCCTCCACATATTTACGTAGAACTTAGTGTCGAGTGTATGAACTCCACTAAAATGTGTGATGAAGACGGGGATTGAAGCACCATGCGGCGCTGTCCCGGGATCACTGAATAAGAGGTTGGGCTATGAAAGGATATACTCTCTTTTCTCTCTCTACGATTTAGTACAATATTTTTATAGCAATATATGTAAATGAGGTGTTCCCAGATGCCCGGTGACGCCTGTCCCAAACCTCCACCCACCCAATTCTCTATCTCCTCTATATAAACCCCCTCTCCTCTCTCTCTCTCTCTCTAGATCTCAGTCTTTCAATCAAGTAACCTTCACCCTATAATTACATGTCCAACTTAACCTCTCTACAGCTTCCACCACCATGCAATCTTTCTTTAACCAAATCTCTGCAGATTCCCTAATGTCTAGTGCTAGTATTTCTGGTGTCGACCCAATTCTTTTAATCTGTTCTGCAGTGTTGCTTCTCTTGTTTTTCCTTCAATGGCGCCAACCCAAAGACAAACGACTCCCTCCTGGTTCTATGGGCTGGCCTTACATTGGAGAGACCCTCAAGCTCTACTCTCAAAACCCCAATTCCTTCTTTTCCATTAGGCAAAAAAGGTACACAATTTACTCATCCCAAATTAAAGCAAACTTAAATTTTGTTTCCATAATTGTGTGAACTTTTTTTGTGTGTGGTCTGCGTACAAAATTTCAAAACTGTCACTGCCACTGTCACGTCATTCTGGTATGAATTTTGAAACTGTCAGTGCCACTTTCACGCCATTCTGTTATTGGGGATTGATTTCAAAACTGTCATTGCGCCATCATTTCTGTAAAACAAAAAGTAATCTTGTTTCATGTACCATTTTCCATGCACAATAAAAATACAGCAATGGTATATACACATAAACAGTACCTAGAAAATTACCCAGAAATTGAAATTAGTGGCTCAGATTCACTTGGAGTGAGCCACTGATTTCAAATTTTGAATAGTTTTCTGGGTAAACTTTATGGGTAGTTAACATTTAGAAATATGCAGCAAGAAATGGCAAGTCTCATAACTGTGTCGTGTGGAGTGTAGGTATGGAGATATATTCAAGACCCATATACTGGGATGCCCATGTGTGATGATATCAAGCCCTGAAGCAGCAAAGATTGTGCTAGTGAGCCAAGCCCATCTTTTCAAGCCAACATATCCCCCAAGCAAAGAGAAAATGATTGGACCAGAAGCTCTTTTCTTTCACCAAGGGGCTTACCACTCAAGGATCAAGAAGTTGGTTCAAGCCTCCTTTGTACCCTCTGCAATTAGAGGTTCAGTTTCTGAAATTGAGAAAATTGTTCTCAATTTTCTTCCATCTTGGGAAAACAGCACTGTCAACACTTTACAGGAGATGAAGAGGGTAATCTAGTCAATAAATCTTTCTTGATGTTGTATGAAATTCTGTTTTTTTTTTTTAAGAATTCTAAAGATTTGTTTTTGGTCATTTTTGTTTGGTGTGTCATAGTATGCTTTTGATGTGGCAATGATTTCAGCCTTTGGTGAAAGCCTGGATTTAGAGATGGAAGGAATTAAAGATTTGTACCGTTGTTTGGAGAAAGGATACAATTCCATGCCTTTAAATCTCCCGGGAACTCCTTTTCACAGAGCAATAAAGGTATTGTCCCCGTGTTTCAAATCGTGCTATTTTCGTCCCGATTTGCTCGTCTACTTTCAGACATTTAAGTATCCCAAAATATTTGTTCTTTTGACTTTAAAATGAATCAAATTTCCCTTTCTACCCATTCTTTATTAGAAGGAAGTAACTTTTTTAAAAAGTTAGTAAGGTAAATATGGGAAAGTTGTACCATTTTAGGTATAATCATTGTGTACTCTAAAAGAGTTGAATTTTTTAGATTGGAAAAATAAATTGGGACAGATGCATCAACTGATATTAGCAGATGTGACGGATATGCCGGTTAATATCTGTAATGAAGGCCCTAAATTTTGATATAAAACGGCCCTTTGAAATCTTGATGTTAGAAGTTCGCATTTGTTAAGTTATCAACCTATCAGAGGTTTTTTTTTAGTGTGCATAACTTTGTACCTTAAGGCCCACATTCCTTGAACAAATATCAGTAGTACTTTTATAGTACAGATGTTGAAGAATAATGTGCCGATCGATACTTTGTTAAAACAATAATTAATGCTCCTATATTGGATAGGAAACAAAAATAATCTACAAAGAGTATTGATGTGATAAGTCTTGATTTCAGTATTTTAAAGGAAAAAATCCATCCACCTGGCTTATACTTTAGTTCACTAAAATATGCTTGAAACTTGAAAGGGGTTACTGGTAAATGATTTTCGCACCCTCTTTTTTTTTTTCTCTCTGGTGCTCCTTTTCTTGTCAATATTCATGTAAAATTATCCTTTTTCACTTTTTTTCGGGTCGTTATAGACGTTGTGGATTATCATCAAGATTGAATCATGAGGTGTTTTGGTGTTGATTTCACAGGCAAGGAAACTTCTAAACGAGACTCTGAGGAAATTAATACAAAAGAAGAGAGAAAGTAGGAGACAAGGAGGAGGGCTATTGGGAGTATTATTGGGTGCTAATCATGACCAGAAGCTTAATCATCATCTAACTGACTCTCAAATTGCTGATAATATCATCGGAGTTATTTTTGCTGCTCACGATACCACTGCCAGTGTTCTAACCTGGGTTTTGAAGTATTTGCATGATAATCGAGATCTCTTAGAAGCTGTTACGGTAAGTAGCTCTTTAACCCTCATCTTAGTTACCATTCACGAGTTTTATGCTCGTAGATCATGAGAAATTATGTGTCCGTTATCTCTAGCTTAAAAATATCACTATAGCCTTTAGTGATACCGTGACATTAGAGAAATTTTTTGTCTTCGTGATATCGAAGAAAAAGTTATATGTACGAGTAATGTGATTGTTATGAATTGTTGTAGAGGGAGCAGGAAGAAATTCGAGGCAGAATAGTTGAAGCCAACCGTAAACTTACATGGGATGACACTCGAAACATGCCTTTGACTAGCCGGGTAATAGTTTAAGTGTCTGGACCAGCTTATGTACTTATCCTGAGAGTCGGTTTGTGTTTGCGATTGCTAAAAGTGAATGGTGTATGGGTGTGGATCAGGTGATACAGGAGACGCTAAGAACAGCAAGTATTCTGTCGTTTACTTTCAGAGAAGCAGTCCAAGACGTTGAATTTGAAGGGTACTTTATCCCCAAAGGTTGGAAAGTTCTTCCTCTCTTCAGAACCATTCATCACTGTGAGGATTTCTTTCCTCAACCCCATAGATTCGACCCATCAAGATTCGAGGTGAGCCCTACAAACAATTATTTTTTTCCTCATGAAAGAACTGAATAAAAATCTCAAAAACATACTACTACAAAAAATTTCCCATGTGAAGACCGAAAATTTTCAGCCACTTTGATGGTAAATTTTCATTATGGTATTTTCGATATTTTCGTCAGTTAGAATATGAGTGCAATAAGTCACGAAAATATAAAAAATACTAAAATTATTTATAGTGGAAAGTGAGTCTAAGAAAATATACGTTCATTTTACTCTGAATCTTATTTAAAAAGTAAGTAATTTAATACAGTGAAGATTTAAATTTCAACTGATGTGGGGCCATAACCACATTGATGACAACTTCGTGACAGTTTTTGGTGGATAATTTTAGATTTCGACAATTCAATAATTACGAAAGTATATTTGCTTACAAGTACTTATGATTCTGAACTAAAAATAATTTCCAACTTATTACTCCAAGCACCCATCAATTTTAATGCTGTAAATTTTGACCTTCGGAATTTAAAATTTTTGTAGCATTTTTTTACTCTATAGGTTATTTGTTTGTGGTGATATCATGTCATCGTCAATACGTGGTATCATCATTTAATACTAATACATACTCACACGTTTTTCGATATGTCGTGCTAGACCGGATGAAATTTTGTCAATGAGCAATATTTGAAGTGTACAACTGTTGCATTCCCTCTGTAATTTTGATATTGATCCGAAGAACAGATCACGAAATCTTTCAAGAATCAGATCCCGTGAGCTGGTTTTTTTTGTAGGGTAGTAAACAGGATTACCAATAGGATGATGAGATATACTTGAAGAGATGATGATGATGATGTATGTATGTGGGTGCATGTGTCATGTATGTATGTGTGTGATGATGGGTGCAGGTGCCACCGAGACCAAACACGTACATGCCATTTGGGAATGGTGTCCACTCTTGTCCTGGCAGTGAGCTGGCTAAGCTCGAGATGCTCATCCTCCTCCACCACCTCACTACCTCTTACAGGTCCCTCCCTCTCTCTCTCTCTCTCTCTCTCTCTCTCTCTCTCTAGATATGAATACACAAATGTATGTATATATGGATATACATTTATATATAGCTAGGAAAGATCTTGATGTATTATATTCCCCAAGGCATGGGAACAGGAGAGGACTTACCATGGAGCATGAGGGGTCACGTGTACCCACACGGTTCTGTGATTTTGGTTGGATTTAGGATTACTGAATGTAGTTCACACATATCTGGACGATATCTCGATGATCCGAACTGTTTATGTTGTAGAAGATCATTAAATAACTTGTTCATCAAAAATTCTAGTTGACAAGAAATTTCTAACAGTTTGACTAGAACATAGGAGTATTATTTTTGCGAAAAATAGTTAGACCTTTTATTTTTTTTGAATAAAAGTATTTTGACAAGCAATGCAATATGTACGGTTCGGATCTTTGATGAGAGATTTTATTGTGCGTGGATAACAAGCTGCTCCCGTATGTAGAGAAGCCTAGTCCTTTTATTAAGTCAGAAAGTGAGAAAAATAAAGTTCCATGCATGATAAGAATGGAACATAAATGAGCATTCGAGGCCGTGTCATTTCCTAAGAGAATACTTACATGCCCGTAGTCAACGAATTTTTTTGGATTCGCCAATGCTTGGAAGTAGACCATTTTTAGTGAATGAGAAAAATGGGCACGGAAGTAGATGAGAACTGTCAACAAAAACCAATACTTGCATATACGTGGCATTCATGCACCATTTCGTGCATAGTCAAAATGATAGATAAGAAAAGTGGTCCCATAATTTGGTACCCAAAAATGATTAGAATACATCCAAGTGAATCACAATCGCATCTTCTGAATTCGAGGTGATTTTTGGGTATCAAATCATATGATACTGTAACATGAGTAATCCTATTATGGATTGGATACAAATGAGTGTGAAATTATCAATATATGCGATTTCTTAACTACATTCTAGAACTAAAGTGCATCGAACAGACTCGAAGATCTGTGTCCGAATCTGTACCTAAAAATATGTGTGCACGAACTTTTAATACAAAGTTTCTCATGTGCAAAAAAACAAAGATCTTTTTCATAAATTACATGCTATATGGCTATTATGCCTATAGGGCTTATTGGTATGGACACTTAAAATCTGTCATTGTCAGTCTTTGTAGCTAGGTTAGTTTATCCAGTTAAACAGACAATTTTCAAAGGCAGGGGTGATGGGCTCATGTACAGAAACTTGAGGTTGAATATGACAAAGGCCTATTCAGTGTGTTAACCGAATGTGGCCCACCATAATCAACAGAATGTGACATATGGAATTGCACGTCATCCATATTAAAGCTGAGCTTGAGCAATGCTAGGTACCCGAAAACATATTTTCCAATAATTACTCAAGTGAAATCAGTCGTTCAGATTCACTTGGATGTTCATCTGAATCACTGTTTTAGTGTTTTCCCTTTTGGGGTAATTCTCAAGGTAAGTTTCCGGGGTAGTTAGAATTCTCTGCTGAGTTTTCATCAAATATTTACACTCACATTCTAACCGGTAAAAGTATCGAAAATACCATAACGGAAACTCCACCCTATTTCGTCAAACTTTAATGTTCTTATCGATGTATTGATGTCATATGTTTTAACATTCTGGTGTTCGGCTACAGATGGGAAGTTATAGGAGATGAGGATGGGATACAGTACGGCCCATTCCCTGTACCAAAAGGAGGCTTGCCAATAAGAGTACATCCGAGGGTGAAGAACTGATCAATTCAATCCAAGTACATGATATCGGCATCAATCGGAACGTTTTCCCTTTTTTTTTTCTGGGACGCCATAGGCATGCACCCTATTTGAGATTCATGTTTTTATGTTTCGATGGTCCCAATTTTCGAACAGATTCATCAGTTGTAACTTGTTTTCATCAATGTTTGTTCATATGTATGTAATTTACATGTTTTCTGCCTGTTATGGTTTGGGTAAATTGTCACTCAGCCGTCTTCATCTTGTTTTAATAGACTAATAATGATAGTAAAACTAAAAAACTGGTCCATAGCCTCCCCAACATTGGTGCATTGCTCATTTTTTAGACTAAGGAATTCATTTCGCGTCACCAGTCAAATACGAATTCGCCAGCAAAATGGGATGAGATGCTGACCAAAAGAACTCATTATCTTTTTACAGGTTGTCATTGATCGGTAACACCGCGTGAAATTGTTGCAACCAATATCTACACCAAGGCTGAGTCATGAAATGATTCAGACCAATATCCAATGATTTTTCGAAACGAGGATAAGATGTGTGTGGTTAGAATTGAGGAGAAAGTAAACCTTTTATTTGGGAGATTTTTGTTCATTTACTGTGACTGGTTCATGGTGTTCGGACTTTAGAGACATGAAGCATCTTGATGAAAGCTAACCTATTTGGATTTTGGTCCAGATTCACTGTTAACGTTTGAAGGAAATTTGGATGGTCTGAACATGGCATGATATGGGTAGTGCACACCAGAATGCCACGTTGGTCAATATCCCAACACAATCTACTAAGACAAGATAAGCAATTGAAATAGGAGAAAAACTTGCATGCCGAACGGGTGGCGGTACTCGTTGCCTCATCCGAGCCATCCAAACATGTTTTGGACGGCCCAAATCAAATAGCTCTCGTGTCAAGAAGCATACAAACAAATTTTTACCACCGACAAGAAAAATACCAGTACCAATCATCTCATCATGTCGGCTCCAATGTCCATTAAGTCCTGAGCTTGTCCACAGAATCCATATCCATGTAATGAGAGCTGGAGATTTGGAATCAATTGTCAACTTGGTTTAATTCTGAAAGCAAAAGCTAGGGCCCTTCATGAAGCAGAAATGAGAAGTGTTTCCAAACACAAGAAATGCAAAATAAATATGAAATGTATGATTACGTGCCTGTATATAAGCTAAAGTTTGTTAAGAAACACCATCACACCAACCATTGTCGAAGGGAGTTGAAACATCAAATCACAAATGCACAACTCTGTAGGCATTGACACGTATCACAAATGCATATAAACTTTGGAGAATAGAAATATAAACCAGATACGAAGTTTCTATCGTTCTCAGGGTCATGAATATTGATTTGAAAAAAGAGGATGGCAGAGGGGGAAAAGGTAATAAAACAAGACGAAGACGGCTGAGTGACAATTGATATCGTAAAACTCCGAACACGGTCAATCATACTCGACGTTGTTAGAATCCAAATTGCTCAGCCAAGGATAAGATCAGTTTTGTTGTGTTGAATTCCTTTCATGAAAAAGGATAGATATCCATGTGAAAATTCAGTAAAAGACAAGTCATCTATGACTAACAAAATCACATCACATAGTAGTAGTCAATATAACTGGAACTCACATTACTATTAAATGACAAACAAAAACCCATATCAGAACTGATACTGCTACGTGTCTGCAAACAGGTAGTGAAGGGTGATGCCCTGGTACATGTCTCTTAGGAGTGAAATTGTCAGAGTAGTCCTTGTTAGGCTGGACGCTTTCATGAGCTCCATGATATTCAGAAACATGGAATCTGCTACCTTATGCATACTTGAGTTGTTTTCACAAAAAACATGTGTCTTGACTGGGTGTTTGTGTTAGGTTTGCACCCTCTTTATCTTGCCTCAGAGAATTCTCAAGGATATTGCAAATGTCTTGAGGGCATTCTTGTGGTCTGGGGTGGCATTAAAACAGACTGGTGCTAAACTGAAGGAGGAAGGGGTTCTGGGGTTTAAACCCTAGAAAAATTGGAATAAAGCTACTATGGTTAGGCACTTCTGGGCCTGAACAAAAAGGTTGATTTTGTGTTCTAAATGGGTCCACACTCATGTCTTTAAGCACAAGAATATATGGGTCATGGCCCGGCCCATGACTCCTCTTGGATAGAGAGGAAGCTTTCAAGCTTAGAGCTTTGGGTCAACCCTCAATTAAGCATATTATTGGATAGTGAAGATACATTCCTTTGGGTTGTAAATTGGCATATTTTGGGCCCGTTTATCAAACTTCTGGGGAAAGAATTGTGAGGGATTTGAATGGGGCTCTATTGACAAGGTCCACTATAATCTCTAATAGTTATTGGAATTGGCCAAGGTTAAGGAATAACGTCAATTCACCGTTTGCTTGAAAAATACTGCAGTAGATCTGGTTCCTCATACGAATTGCAGTGAAAGAGTGGTTTGGCTTGCTACTTCTAATGGGCAATATTCCACTAAATCAACCTGGGAAGAAGTAAGAATTCCCAGAGAGAGTTCGATGGGCTGCTATTGTCTGGGGGAAACAAAATGTTCCTAATGCCCTTTTGTCTTATGGATGTGTTCTTATTAGAAAGCTTGCTATAAGGGATGTTACCCAAAGCTAATCTTACCATACCAGCTACCACAGCAGGCAGCCACACAATTACCAAAACATGTTCAAATCCGTCAAAACCTGTTACACGGATTAAGGTACAGGTGCAGGTATATGGCAAAATTCATCTAATCTCCATTTGAAGGATATGGGGACAAGCAAATATGTTCATCTTTCTCAGTATAGTATTTGACGCAAAATATTGGAGTTCTATGCATATTCCATTTAAATTCTAATTACAACACATACTTGCTTGATGGATATCCAACTAAATATGCCAAACACAATCATACCATTATTCCAAGTGTCGAAGGTCTGACATTGGTATTTTATGCATTTGGAAAATTCCATGTAACACAAATAAAAACTCATCACCAAGCATCAAACAGGAGAAGGAACAGCCTCAACTAAGATAAGAAACTGTGAAAGCATTCATAATAAGTGAACCACCAGAAAATACAAAGATGCTAACAAAGTTTATGGAGTAACCATCGTATTTGCCTTCAAAAGAAAACCAGAGATCTGCACATTGATCATACGGCACGATAACAAGCACAGTACCTGAAAGCCAACTATAAACAAAAGGGATGAACTTGCCCCAAAATTTTCTATTATCATCAAAGCCTCCTCCACCCTTGCCTTCTGCGCATGATACACCAAACAAAGCACCATAAGAAACAACAAGCTGATTCAGAGCCCTCAATGCAGCAAAGTAAGTAAAAAACAGCAGCATTTTAGATGCACAAACAGGATGCCGTACCCAGGCACCAATACGGCCCAAATTGCACAAATGCAGTCGGCGCCATCACTTTCTCCAAGTACTTTGCAATGTACAATGTGGAGAAATACCGTGTAAACAAAGCCAAGATTATCAAATCTTTCCAAGTATCCATTGAAATTTGCAGGTGGGACAAGAGTCATCCAAGTAAAGACTCAGTAGTAATGATATGTTGCTCAAAGGCTGTATATCCCAAGACCTTTTGCCAAAAGCCAATGCGAGAATACCAATGGCCAGCTGGAACAAACCCAGAAAAAGGGTTGAGTAGTAAATTCAGAAACCATTTTGTAGCTGCAATTGTGATGCAGAAGAGCATCTCCAACCATGCTCTTTCCTTCAAAATGAATAACGGAAGTGACATAAAAGGGAGATTTTGTAATTTATGCTCTCTTTTGCTCAAAAAATTGTACTCCCTCCGTCCCTTTTTAGGTGTGTTACCTCGTAATTCCAACTTATTTTCTCTCACATCAACTTTTACAACTTTTACATCTACTTTCCACTACTTACCCTTATCAATATAATAATACCCACTAACTTTTCAAAAAGGAATCTACTTTTAAGGGCAAAATAGGAAATGTACCCACTAACTTTTCAAAACACACACTTATTAAGGAACAGCCCAAAATGGAAATGTCTACACTTATTAAGGGACGGAGGGAGTACTTATTGTACTTTTTGGATGGTCCATCCTCCTTTTCGGAGAATTAGTTCTTCAAATTTATTTTGATTCTTCAAAATTGAAAAATTAAAATAAAATTGAAGAATGGATGTGATAAAAAGGAGGATGGATTCTCCAAAAAAAAAATATAACTTTTTGAGGAAAATTGGCATAAATAAAATCTCCCCTGATATATCACTTCTGTTCTTCATTTTGGAGGTTTGAAGATTGGTAGGAGATGCTCGAAGAACAAAGATCACTTGCAGATGTCAATTGTGGTTAACTTAGAAAGGGTGGCTTTTATTGAATCGAGGGAGGGGTTTCTGAGGTTTTTAAACAATGGGTTTCGCGGGTCTGTACAGGTAGTATTTGGATATGAGCATTTGATTGTGTGTTGTGTGGGTTAAAATGGGTAATGTAGTTGGGTACAAATGATGATAAGGAGGGATTTCAATGGAGTTTTCAGGGGTGGGAGATCTTTACTGAAATTGGTATTTCTGAAAGAAAGACTCTTGATTGTTTGTGGGGTTAGTATCTCCGACACTACTAGGCACTTTAAATAGCCAAAAAATACAAAATAAGATACACTTTTACTTTGCCTATGTACTTTTTCACATATGAATTTCAACACAACTCTCTATTTTTATTCTTCACTCTCTATTCTTAGGGCAAAAATGGAAGGAAATGAAGGAAGGTAAATGAGAAAAATGAGGGAAAAGTAGAGTAGAGAAGCAAATACCTTGCTACTAGTAGCAAGACAAAAGGGACAAAGCTAGAGTAGATTGCCAAGTAGCAAGTCTATTGGAACATGATTTTTTGGTTTGGCTAGGCTTATAGCCAACAAGGTGCAAGTAGCAAGTCTCTTGGAGATGCTCTTAAAACCAAAGTTTTGCTTTGTTTGGAAGTTGGAACATAGGAAAAATGGTGGAGAAAGCAAAGGAAATAAAAATATTTTCCTGGTAAGTAAGTTGTTTGGCTCTTAGGTTCTATTTGTTTGTTCGGAAGTAAAATTACGATTGAAAAATATTTTACGTCTAAATAAACGGAACCTATGGGGTGAAAAGAAAAGAAAAGAAAGACGAGAAATTTATTGCGAAAATTCTAGAAGCAAAAAATTGTAAGAGAAATGAGAGAGAAAGTACCAAACTTTAAATCTAGAAAAGAAAAGCACTTAGATTCATTACTTACTTTTTATTTTGTTCTTGAAGCTAAACAACAGAAAAATATTTTCCCACAAGTTTCATTTCATTTTTTTCCGATCACCAACAAGAAAAATTAATATACTTTCTTCACAATTTCCCTCTTAATTCTTTTATTTTCTTTTCCTTTCTACAAGTTCCAAACATAGCGAAAATGAATTGCTTTCGAGTAGCCGAAAGCCGATGTTTCCGTCATTGTGTGTGTCATGGGGGAAATCAGGTTTCTACATGATTAGTCCGATCAAGAGAAGTAATTGTTACAATTATAGTATAAATGGTTCGGTATAAACATATTTTCAAAGTAAACCGGTCATTTCGGTTTGGACATTTTACAAACCAAACCAAACCAAACAAATATTAACTGTTTGGTTTGACTGGTTTATTCCGATTTCCTGTTTGAAGCATAATAATTTCTAAGCTCCATTCAACCATCGAGAATTTGTAAGAGGGATCAAGAATAGCCACAAAGAACAATCAAAGAGTTGATCTTAGCAAACATCCCCCAATATTTATCACGCTTTTTAGCCATTCCATTTGCCAATCCCTTCAAAATACTCCCTCCGTTCCAATTTTATAGTCTCTCATTCTATTCTAACCGGATAAAAAACTAGTTATAACTTTAAATCAGTAATGAATTTTATATTCAATATGAATCTTGTTTGATAGATCTCAATTAGTTTTATAAGACAATATTTTCAAAATCACGTAAAACATTGTAAGTTACGAGATATAATCAATTCAAAAGTGACACGATCCAAAATGAACTATTAAATTGGTACAGATGGAGTAGCATCTCTGCTTTCACCCAAACTCGGTGAAGATTAATGTTAGAAAATAGAAACTTATTAATGTTATGTTTGTTTATGTAATTGTCTGATAAAAACAAAAGAGTACAAACACACATATACATACATATTGCTTCACTCGGAAACTTAGTAATTTATCCTTTCATTGCATAGCTGGGCATAATCAATGTCCAGATTTAGGACATAAATGTACTTTTAATGTCACAGATTTGTTACTAAGTTTGCACCAATTTTACCATAAGCCTTCGAAACCTGATTCAATGTGCCAACTCATGCACATTCAATGCAGATGCCTTGTTTTTCAAGTTTTGTTCCATCTATAAATCATCTTCCATTGTTTCTTCAGAACCCAACTCACACTACTATTTCGAGTACTACTTCCATCGATTTTTCGCTAACTTTCTGCATACTTATCCACTACTCTAACAGTGAGCTACAGATTAATAAGAAGTCGACTCGTTTCGTTGAAGAATGATGTTTTCGAGGATTGGACGTTCTCTGTCAAGTTCATCTCATGCAAGAGTGAGTGTTCTCCCCTGCATATATATCTACAGATTGAAATGTGAATACATTTTTTACTTTATTTTCCGAGGTGTTACTAATTCTTATTGATTTTGTGACAGAATTGTTAAAAAATATAATTTGTAATCTTCTAGAGATGTGTAGAATATGTGTAAAAAATATCTAAGCAAAAATATAGAAGTTTCTAGAAAGGTTTAGTAAATTATCTAGTCCAAAAGTGTCTAGAAA
>JAXBDA010008560.1:0-10000 GCA_036023075.1 Gaultheria prostrata | reverse complement strand
AAAATAGCAATTTGCTGAACAATTTTGATGTCAGTGTGACGAGCTTGCCAAGATTTCTTACTCTGGCAAACAGCTTTCAAGAATGGCAACAGGGCAGGAATTCCCAGTGCAGAAGCAACAACACTGAAGGCTCTAGCAGTTGTGTTCCTCACGTACTCATCTATATTATCAATATCAGGACGCATTGTTGCAATCATGGTTGCAAGTCCAGCTGCCTTGCTGAGATTGGAAATGATCTCCCGGCCCTCCACACGGGCATAATAATCTTCATCAATCAACAGTGGCTCAATCACCACCAGAATTTTGTGCACGAATGGACGAACCAGTTCATCCAACTTATACAGCACCCTATCAATAACCCTAACTAAAAGATGTCTCTCCTGGTCCTCTAACGTGGGTTGCATGAGCAATGGCAGAATCCGATTAAACAGTGGCCCAGCGCCAAAATCTCGAGCCTTATCCGTGAGCTGTCTCAAAGCAGTTTTCCTCTGCGGAGGAGTCCCGTTCTTGACCTTGAGCAAAAGTTTCATAATTTTCCGTTCTTTCTGTTCGTCAGGAGACAACTCCTCCTCCTCTTCTTCATTCAATAGTGCACCAAAGTACTGATAGTCCTCTGGCTTCATAAACGGCAACCCACCCGGTAACTCCTTCGGAACATCAAACTGCTGACCCCTGTTTTCCTCGGGAATAGAATAAAGAGGAGTCCCTTATGGAGTCGGGGTAGCAAGTAGCTTCCTGGCAGGTGTTCTAATCAGAACATACGAAGGAGGGGGTTCAAGAACCTTATAACCCTCTTGAGAAAACATCGCATCCAGCTCTTCATCCGTCAACGGGCGATTCCTCTCTTCAATATCTTTCTCCCACCTCAACAAATTATACTGCTCGGGAGTTATTGCCCCGCGCAAATTAATAGCACCTGGAGTAGGCGTAGCAAGTTCAACCCCACCAACAGGAGTGACACCAGGGGTATATGCAGCAGCAGGAGTAGCACCGGCCATAGGCGTGGCGCTTCCCATGGTTGCAGGCGTTTCATCCCACCTCGACCTCTGCCGTTTAGGAGGGGGAGTAGCAAGCCCAGCCAGCTTCGGTGTTGCATCCCAAGTCATCCCAGCAGGGGTAGCACCAGGAGTAACACCACCAGTAGACGGGGTCGCATCAGAATCAACCAAACGACCTGGAGTGGGAGTCTCATCCCATCTGTTCCTCCTTGACAGCGAGGGAGTTGCATCAGCGACAACTCTACCGGGAGTTGGGGTCGCATCCCACCTTCCAATCCCAGGCGTTGAATCCGGCAAATCCCAATCAGACTTGGCTTTCTTCGCTGCGTTATCCTCCTGCGACTGATCCCACCTATTCCTCCTTTTCTGGCTAGGCTGTGTAGCACCAGTACCACTACTCTCCTCCCGCCGCCTAGCCTCTTCTTCCTCCTTCTTCTTCTTGGAAATGGCCCTCAACGTCTCTTCCTTCTCCCTCTTCAACATCTCCTCGTGCATAACATCAGCATAAGTCCTCACAGACACATCAGGGGTCTTATCCCCAGCTGCAAAAGCATCATGCCTCTCCGGCGAAATCACCCTATTCAATCTCCTCCTCCTATAATCATCTTCTCTATCAATAATCCTCTGAGGTCTCTTAAACCCCGTCTCGTCTAGTTCGTCCCCAGTCCCTCCCCTCGGCATATCCTTCAGTATCGACTTGGGGGCCGTGTATGAAGCCAATTTCCGCGCCACCTCCGAGTCCATGGCGTCTAAATTCTCCTCCTCATCGTTCACGGGTATCGATTGCTCGTAACCCTCGAATCGGTTGTTACCTCCATACAGATCCCTATCGAAAGTAACTGAAGTGAGGGATGCGAGCTGCTGCTCCAGCGTTTTCTTCTCTTCTTGAGTTTTTGCAATCTCAGAATCCAAAGACGCCATGTTGCAGTATTTCCCAATAAAAAAAACCCCCAAGTCCTTCTGTATCAATTAACAGGATATAATCAAACCACCAGAAACCTGAAAGAGGAACAGAATCTTCATACCAATCGATGACAACGAAAAATGAAAACCAGAGCGAAATTCTAAATCATGAATGGCAAAAACAAATCGTTGATAATAACGACCATAAATACAGAAGAATTGAAAGGGCAAATGATTACAGGGAAGAGGGAAAGTGTGAAAGAACTTACCTGATTTGCTTCGTTGCTCTGATCGCCAATGAAATTTTGGTAGGGTCGAGAGGGAAGGATGGATAGGGCACGACTATAATTTTTTTTTTTTAATCTTAAACTATCCACAGTCTTAGGCTCTGTTTGGTAGTTAGGAAAAGAAAGAAACATGAAGGATAGATTGAGAAAAGAGAAAAAAAATTAGTTTATATAGTTTAGTTTGGTAATTTTTTTTCTCTTTTTCCTCTCAAACCAAACAAAGAGAGAGAGAGAGAGAAAAAATATATTTTTCTTTCCTTTCTTTCATTTTCCTTTGGTACCATTTGCCACATTTAGCTATGCATAGGGATGAGCATCTTGACCGACCCTCTCTGTCCCCTCCCCGAATGAGTAGGGGATTCAGGAATTTTTTCGGAGATCGAAGAGGGTATGTGAATTTTTTTTTTTTTAAATTCGGCGATCAGGTAGGGGATGATAGGCAGTCCCCTCCCCGATCTCCGCCCTTACCCATTTCCCAACCCTCCCCGCATCCCCCCGTTCACATATGTATATTAATTTCCCCAATGCAATGCAATGCAAATAATGTCATTGACAACAACCATTCATTGGCCCATTTTTGAACTCAAAAGTCATTCCCTTGTTATACATACACCACTCAGAAGCCATTCCATTTAGAAACTCAAAAGTCATTCATTGGAGCAGAGCATTAAGTTGCTCGGGCTCAGCTCGCTTAACATTATTATTGTTTGGATCTCTGATTTCCCATTGGGATCCCCGTTCCCCGCAATGGAGCAGGGATGAAGGTTAAAAACAATCCCTAGTGGAGATCGGGAAGGGGATGAGAATTAATATGAATTCAGGGATTGGAGATGGAGGTAGTGGTATCCACCCCCTACCCTCCACATACCCATCCCTAGCTATGCATTATGTCATGGTGGTGTAAAGTTGATAAAAATAAAAGTAGTACCCAATATTCTGGTGGTAAGAATGATATGGTTTTTGTTATCCGTAGCCTTATCCCATGGTAAGCATGGTATTAGTGATAGAATCGAGTATGTACGCATTAATCTATCATAATTGATGTACATCATATAAGGATAACTAATAATGTATCTCACCACCTTATATTTAATGTCGCTCATGTCTACTTTGAATTACCTTTATGATTAATGAAATAGAAGTGTATTAACTTTAAAGCAAACCACTTATTGGCTTAATTGACTTAAGTTATTTTGTTGGGTTGATATATTGTGAGAAAATGACCTGTTTCTTAAGTCAATTTTGTGGAACATACTCTAAAAAGAAAAAGTTAGCAAAACTTAGTAGAGTATAGTTGATTGGATAAGTTTGCAGAGTTTAAGGTAGCTACGGAGAAACCTAGTATACCAATTATGTCATTTACTGCATGGTAGGTAAGCAAAACTTAATACTTATTGCACCTAAGAAGTGTCAAAAAGGTCTCAATATCTATTCTAATCTAATATATAAAGTGGGAGCACCAATTTGTTGTTACCCAGTTTTGAAGTCTGTCACAAAAGTGATTTCCTCTTTTGCCCTTGGAAAAAAATGATTTCCACAATTTTCAAACTAGCCCTGTAAGAAACTCCTAAGCCAGAAAAAACTGTAAATAACTTCTCATACCCAACGTTTATAAATGGCATGCAGTTATCCCTATGATCCTGAAAACTATGACAATAATTAATTTTTTAATCTTCGAAACCATTTCTGAGAAGTGCTCATTTCCAGCCATGGTTCCTGACACTTCCCTTACCATATACCCAAGAGGAACGGGAAATCAGAGGGGAGGATTTTTTTGCTTATGAATCATCGGTAATCATTATAATTTTCTGCTTCATTATACTTTGGATACTAGCGTATTTAGAATCTAACGAGTCATGTTTGTCTTGCATATTTGTAGATTCATGGTTCCAAGTGGGTTTTATCCTTACCACTGGTATCAACAGTGCTTATGTACTTGGCTATTTTTCTACTATTTTTTTTTTTTGGATGAGAGGGTGTGAGCGACTTGCAGTGAAGTGAAAAAGATAATACAATGCACACACGACAGCACGATAAGCCAAAAACTTTTGTGCATTTTTTTTTTTGTCAAAGTTCAATTTGCACACGCATTGTGTGTGCAATCTCCCTCCCTATAACCGACACGCTCCCACTTTCTCCGCTACTTTTCAGTTTTACATTGCGGAAACATCACCCCCACTTTTTCCTCTGTTTTACGTTGCGGAAGCATCCCTAATCTTCTTCCCAAGATTCGAAAAATCTCTGCTTTTATTTGGGAATTAATGGTGAAAACATGAGGTGCTGGGATTTGCAGTAGGGGCCGACTAGACTATTCCAATTGGCCACCAGAGTCTTGCATCATGTTTCTCTTCTCTTTTTATTCAGTTTCCTAATTTTCTTCTCTTTTTGATATGTGTACGTAGTTTATTTTATGTTTTTGTTGACATCATGTATTCCAATTTTTACCGAGTTTTCCAACCTTTTTAATTTTTCCATCAAATAAAAGTCACTTATAGTGCGCTCAATCTGCAGAGTTGCATCTTAGATTTAACAAGAATCAAAAGTTATTTTTTCTACTTGAACAAAAATTAACTCTTTTTTTTTACGGGCAATAATAATTAACTTGCACCCGCATCGCGTGCGCCCAATTTCAAGAGTAAAGAAAAAAGTTATTTTCCGTAGTTGAAGAAAATCTCTCTTTTTTTTAACCGGCAACAAAAAATAACTTGCATACGGTTCAAGATTAAGGAAAAACACTGACCAAGAAAAGAGACTCATTTTTCTCACTTCTAAATACCAAAACTCACTTGGCCCCCAACAATTTTGGTCCCCTAAATCATAGGTACCAGAAACAAGCAAATAATTAGTCTCAACAGTTAGTTCGGCTGGTTGGTGGTTTTATTCCTACATAATTGACCGGGGTTCGATTTGATTCTAGGGATCAGGCTGCAAGAGAGTAATGTAAATAGTAATCGGAAATATTATTTATATTTCATCGAAATTAGAGGTGCACTCGAGATGCGTGTGCAAGTCAAATTTTGATAAAAGAAAATGCACAAAAGGCACAAAAGATCAAACAATAAGCCGAAAAAGCTATTGTTCATATATTTATACGGTTGTTTATTTCTCAAAAAAAAAAAAAAAAAGAGGGTAATGTAAAGCACACAAGATCAAACGATAAGATGGATGCTTTTGTGCGTACTTTTTGTCTAAATTTGACTTGCACACGCATTGAGTGTGCCCCAGCCTCTAGTATAATTATTATTTTCATAGAGAAAGGTAACTGTAAAAATGACAGTGGTAAGTTTGCGTCAAGAAGTAATGTCCAATGTCATGGTGGTAAGTATAATAAGATTTTATGGTATTCATAGCCTTATTATTATTCTAGTATCCACAACTGAAATTTTTAAAATTTCAAATTGTGTTATCTTGCTTGATTCAAATGGATAAATCAAGTGGTAAAACAATTAAGCAAAATAGTTTGTCCCCTTTAGTCAATTGCATTAATCTTTACTAATTATTGTCAATTAACATTACTTTTAACTACTACACATGTTAATATCCGTTCAAATTGTTCAATAGGTAGGTTAAACTCTCAATCAGATCATTCAATTTATCATAGCTAATTGTATCAATGCTCAATGGTCACTGTCCATCACCAACTCTATTAGTTATTTAATTTGCAAATGTATCAATCCTCACTCACTAATCAATGTTAATCGACAATCCAACGTCACTATTAGCTACATCTACTAATCATTACATATTGATCAATTGGCAAAGCTCTTAAACAGATTAATCAATTCACATTAGCCACTTGTATCACTCTATGATTACTGACAATCACCAACATAATTAGTTATTATATTTACAAAATATGTTATATTGGTCACTGTAGCATTTAGCTATATTAGAAATATTAACTAAAATTTTAAGTTATCAAAACAATAGATGAACACCTTTTTTTGCAAAATAATAATTATAGTTGATTGGATAAGTTTGCAGAGTTTAAGGTAGCTACGGAGAAACCTAGTATACCAATTATGCTATTTAATGCATGGTAGTAAGCAAAACTCAATACTTATTGCACCTAAGAAATGTCAAAAAGGTCTCAATATATAGTTATTATTTCCATAGAGAAAGGTAACTGTAAAAAATGACAGTGGTAAGTTTGCGTCAAGAAGTAATGTCCAAAGTCACGGTTGTAAGTATAATAAGGTTTTATGGTATTCATAGCCTTATTCTTATCCTAGTATCCACAACTTAAATTTTCAAATTTTCAAATTGTGTTTTCTTGCTTGATTCAAATGGATAAATCAAGTGGTAAAACAATTAAGCAAAATAGTTTGTCCCCTTTAGTCAATTGCATTAATCTTTACTAATTACTGTCATTTAACATTACTTTTAACTACTACACCTGTTAATATCCGTTCAAATTGTTCAATCGGTAGGTTAAACTCTCAATCAGATCATTCAATTTATCATAGCTAATTGTATCAATGCTCAATGGTCACTGTCCATCGCCAACTCTATTAGTTATTTAATTTGCAAATGTATCAATCCTCACTCACTAATCAATGTGTAGACACCCCAATTTAGAATCCCGAATACGCACAAGCATTCCCGATGATGAAAATGACCAATGTTGACTACCTCGAGGACTTGAACAAAGTTTGAACTTGCTAAATCCTTAAACCTAATCCTGAACCTATCAAAAACCATTTACCTAACCTAAAATAACCAAGCCAAGCCAAATCACAAGCCAGAACCCAAATACACCCTGAGCGCCCAGTCTCACCCTGACCGCCCAACCTCACCTCAGGCGCCCAACCTGTACATCAGTCAGTTACAGCTTGTGGCTGTAATCATGAGATTCTGCTACATGGGAGCCATTATCTCCCTAAAATCTGGCCATTTCCTTAACCTACAAGGTTACTCAATCTCCCTAATTACCCTCTAACCCCTCCAACTATTCTCAAATTTAAATGGTAATTTCCCCCCCATTTTTCATCTATAAATACCCCCCCTCTCCTCTCATTTCCAACTACTGTCTGTCTCTCTACTCCCCTCTCACTTCCAGCAGTTCTACACACTCCCTCTTTCACTCTAAAACGTCCAACACTCACCTCACTCACCTAGATTACCTAAACCCATCACAAAATCAACCAAAAATCCTTCACCTAGCCTTGATCATCCATCACACCCTTAAACACTCTCAAAAATAGTCTCAAACCATTCAAAAATACCCAAAAATCTACTGCTCTAGCACCAAAATCCAGCCTACAACTCAAACCAGGTCAAAAATCACATTTTCTTACTTTGATCAAGTCCAAAAAGGTAGAAAATTAAGAAAATCAACTTATGGTTACAATTTGAGGGTGACCAGTAAGTGTAAGTGAGTTCCTCATACTCATTTTACACTTAGAAAGGTCCAAAAGTTGGCTGTTAAGCTTACAAAATTTTCTGTGCTGATCGGCCCTTGAGCGCTCAAGGTCCCAGCAGTCAGTTTCTGGTTGTTTTGCTTTGATCACCCTTTGGGGGGTGGGGGGGGTTTGTTACTTTGTTCTACTATCGACTATCATAATATGCAATATTCATGCCTTATATAAGCTCTGATCACTTTGAAATATTCATCAAAAGGATTTTGTTTGATTTTGTTCATGTTTGAAAGAAGAAAATGAAGTTTATTGACATTTAAAAGCAAAAACCAACATTTTCAAAGTGATCAGAGGTTTATGAACTCAAAGGAGTACCAAAAGCGAAACAAGGAAGCTGATAGAAACATGCAAGCCAAGGATGGCTTGAGCGCTCAATCTTACCTTGAGCGCTCAAGCTGTCTCCTGGACAGATTACTATTTTGTTTATCCTAGTATTTTATTGTTATTATTATGCTATTTCATCTTATTCCAGAAGGGTGTGTGTGTGTTGTTGAGTATTTATACCAACTTGTCTCACTTCTCTCAAGCTCTCATCTCATATTTTCCTTTATTTTTCATGAATAATCGAAGAAATAAAATCAATAAACTTGTCTATTATTAATGAATCATGCCTCTTAGCCCTTGCTTGTTGTTGAAAATCATTTTCCAGAGGATGTTTGGCAAAGAGGTTGTGAATACATGAACAATGAAACAAAGAGAGACTGATTGAAAGTGAGAGCCAGGGATTGGCTTGAGCGCTCAACCTCACCTTGAGCGCTCAAGCTGGTTTCTGAGCAGTATATGCATCTTGTCCATTTCTACTGCTATTATTACCATTTCATCTCAAGTGTGTGTGTTTATATCATAATATCATCAATCTGCACCAGCTCTTTCTCTCAACTCAAATTTAACCCCACTTTTGGGTTTTTCTTAAAAGCCAAATGTTCAAAAATCTATGTTTTTGGTTAAAATCACCCTCAGATGCTTTGCTGAGGTTTTGTTATGGAATTATGAGTTAAAAGATCAATTTTAAAGATGTTTGTGATTAGAGCAAAGCAATCTTGAAACCAGAAAGCAAAGGTTAAACTATTGAGTTTGAGAGATGTTGAGCGCTCGGGGTCACCCTAAGCGCTCAACCTTTGTTCTGTTGCCAGATTGATGAATGGTTACTGTATTTTTCATTTGTTAATATTGATCATTCTTACTTCCTTTTCTGCCTTTGTTTCATCCTGTTATTTTATAGACATATTCACATCATAATCATACATCATCATCATCATGTCATTGTAATCGCACATACACCGTAGCATCATAGATTGTGTTTATCTTGCATACATGCTCTTTACATTGTTTATGTGTTCAAAGCCAAATTTTAAACATTTTATGTCCCACAAATTATTTAGTAGAGACCGGTTTACGGACCGGGCGAGGGGGCTGCATTAAAACCCTTCCCCTCTCGTAACCAAACCCCCGAGCCCGAAAATAAAAGGTTTTTCGCACGACCGGTAAAACCATTTTCAAAATCGTTGGGCATAAAAGAGTCATTTTTATTGGTTTCTCGAGTTCATTCCTTAAACCCGGGTGGCGATGCTAAAAAACTCAAATCAAATCAAATCGAATCGGGGAGCCATCGCTATTGTGTGGGCGGCTGATAGGCGCGTGAAATCCATGCATTTAAGCGCCTAAGTAGGAAAGAATGAGCGCGTTAGACGTGCGGTTAATCCTCATTTTCCATTTAATTCGTGCACGTGGTTGGATTGTGTGTTTGTGCTTAATTTGCAGGGAATTGAGGTGTATTTGGCGCTAATCGGGGTTGTTGGAAGGCCATGCACGAGGATCAATAAGGAGAAAGGCTGTGGGGACTAAGTGTTGAAGTTGATTTCGCGTGGAAAAGTTCGTAACCCACCGGGAGCGCTACCTTGTTTCTTTGGAGCGCTCGGAATTGGCACAAGAGGGGAGCAAAAACGAACAGAGAGTTCCGGAGCGCTACACCAAAAGTAGCGCTACCTTTTGGTTAAGAGGGTCAACGGTCAAAGGGGTGTCAGCCGGCCAAGGAAGGAGTTAAGGGCTTCGGGAGCGCTACACCTATTTTGGTGTAGCGCTACCGAGTGCCTAAGTGGCTAGGAAACGTCATTGTTTGGTCCTTCGTCGGCCGAATTTCAATTATTCTATTGTTTTTAACTATAATTAAGAGGGTTTAGTATATATAGTCCCTCTAGAACTCGAATTAGGGTTCCGAAGTTTCCCAGTTCATAATTTTCGTTTTATTTTCTTAACTTTTGTCTGCTGTTCTAGGTTTTTAATTCCAGATTGAAGTTGCTACAGATTTTCCAGCTTAACTTTGGCAATTGATTCCAGTAATCGAATCCGTTTCTTTTCTGCAATCTGTGGTATCGTAAGTTTAATCTTTATTTCA
>JAXBDA010008559.1:0-14565 GCA_036023075.1 Gaultheria prostrata | reverse complement strand
GGGGGGGGGGGGTATTGAAGCAAGGGCTTAGATGGCGTATTGGGAATGGGAAAAAGGTGCGAGCAAGACCAGGGACACCGGTGTAGTGTTACCCAACCAACCTCCGATGTCTAAGTCAGTGGATGTGTAAAGAGAGAGGATACTAGAGCAATGTCCCCTGTTATTGGTATGAGAGGCGACTTATATAGGCGCCTTAGCTCCTTGGTAGTTGGACCAATCATCTTAGTTCCTTGTTGCGTTAGGTCTATTAATCCTAATCGGATTCAGTCTCCTAAAGTCATTGGAATTCTAAAGGATAAGCCACTTAAGCCCCTTGGGCTTAACTTGATGTTATATATCTCTATTAATCAGGAGTTGAGTCCTTTGGGACTCAAAAACTTGATAAGATTTTTTTTATTTTTTTTTGTCATTTGTCATTCCTAATCTATTACATAGGGGAAGGGGGAATGAGACTTAAACCCGAGATGCAGTGTGGGGCATCCAAGAGCTCTACCGCATGAGCTAGTCACCATTTGCAAAGACTTGATCAGGTTACTTACTAAAATGTTCTCTGTATGCTGTTGGGTATGGCCAATCTTACCTCTATAGCCAAGCTGACCATACCCACCTGAGCGGACCTCACCTGATCAGCATATGCTTATCAAACCAACAAATTTAATTAGTGTCAAATGGGGATGCTCTTATAACAAATTCTGCTATTGCTTATCAAAAAAAAAAAATTCAGCTACCAGAAAACTGAACATTTGAAAAGCAAATCCCTAACACATCCACCGCAAACAAAATACAGTTCAGTTTCCAAGCTATGCATACAAAATACAGTTCAGTTTCCAAGCTATGCATCTCACATAGAAGAAAACACAAGACAAAAATACAGTTCAGTTTTCAATCATGAAAGCTTCTTATTTCATGATTGTATCATATTGAAATGGAATCGGGACAGTTGCTGCGGAATTGTTGATATAATTGACCCATATCTCTGCAGCCAAGTAAAAAAAAAAACCCATGTTTCAGCCTTCACTTAGCAAACAAAGAAATCTAAAGGCGTTAAAATTTTGGACAAATGGGCATTTTAAAATAGGGACTATTACATTACAACCAGTAAGTCTTGATAATCAAATCGCAAAACAAATTCCTAAATTGCAGTAAGACAAACAAAAATATAGAGGACACTCGCTCTGATAAGACACCACTAAAATGACAGAGACCGAAATTTAAAGACTCATGTCCCCCCACCCCCGCACTTTCTCACTCAACCAACAACTCCCCTCTTCCCCGCCTTCAATCACCCTCCTTGCCCGTTGAATAAGTCATCTCATCTCATCTCAGCTCAGCTCATCTCTCTCTCTCTCTCTCTCTCTCTCTCACACACACACACACACACACACCCCTCACACGCACGGATGCACAAATACACGGACACAGACACGCGCACACACTCACTCACGCAAAACATGCACATAGAAACCATCAACGATTACCGTCTCCAACACAATCACTAGCAAGTAATAACCATAGACCTTAAAAAACAATCGCAGTCCCTACGCCTCTTGCCAGCTGTCACACATTTGGCACCATCTGCCCCTCTTTCAATTAGAGTTTCAAATCTCATCAAGACGCATCAAGTTTACCACCATCAAGGCATCAGCCAAAGTAAACCAAAGGGAACAAGTTATTTCAGAAACCTGAACGGGTTGTTCTGAAATTGTCAGAAACCTGAGTGTAGTGTTCCCAAGGTTCTGAATCCCGTACCGGACAGGGGACCGGTTTTCTTACTGGTACTGTACGGTACCTGTACCGGGCCAGTACCGTACCCATTTCGGATTTAGCGGTATTACCTATATATACATATATAAAAATTGAAATTTTCCCTCCTATCATCCAATTCTTTATAAAATTAACTATAATTAGACAACAAATATCATAAAACGGACTTCAAACTAACAAACAAATGCTCTGAAAGTATAACGTGATAACAAGACAAACGCAATTTGAGGCTTTTTCTTAAACTGTAAGCATTAAATGGACAATGTGAAATCTTTTTTAAAAAAAGTAAGTAAAATATAGAATGTAAATAGAATAAAAAAAAAGAAATATACTAAAAAAGTAGTAGTAGATTATTTTTATAATATTTGTTACGCCTTTTTTTGAATTTGGGTTCCAAGGTTCAATAAAGGGATGCAATAAAGGGAATGATATAAAACGCAAAAGAAAAAATGGAAAGAGAAGATAAGATCTTTTTTCACTCTTTCCACCCTACCCCACGTCCACAAAAACTTTAAACACTGTTCACTCCATCCCTTTATACAGCTTTGCCTTGTCCTTTTTACTCGCCCTCTCTCCTCAATCTCAGATCTAAAAATCAAAACCCAGTCAAAATAATCCCCCAAAATCAACCACCCTCTCCCTTTCTTTATAACCAGAAAACGCAAAACAACAACAACAAAGACAAGACAAGATCTTCATGTACAAGATCTTCCTTTCCATCAGCCAGGAGAGGCGGCAACGGCAATGGCGATGCTGCTGAGGGAGAAGATCGACTTCTAGGGGAATGAAATCAACGATTTTGTAGCCAACTGTGTTATCTAGGGGTGAGCGAAACCCGGACCGACCCGCAAACCCGATCTGACCCGACGGGTTTCAGGTGGGTTCAAAGTAGCATTGGGTCGGGTTCGGATTTAAAAAATTCTGAAATTTCAGGTGTTGAGTGGGAGATTTTAGAGGTCGGTGACCCGACCCGACATATACACATCACACATCAGCAGCGTACTAGCTACACATACCCCCCTCTTTTCTCAAATTTCAGATCTCTCTCTCTCTCCTCTCAAATACCTCCTCTCTTTCTCTCAGATCACTCATCTCTCTCTCTGCATTTCTCCAGCCTCCATCAACGACAGCGAAGGCCTCAATCGACGCCGACACGTCGAGGAAGCGGCGACACAGCGAGATCGTGTATGATTTGAGAGTACGACATAGCAACGACAGCCGGGAAAATCTGAGGCTACGCCACAGCTCTCAACCGACAACGGGGGCAAAACAGACGACGGGGGCAAACCGACTCAGTGTTTGTGTGACTCTCTCTCTCTCTCTCTCCGACCCGATCCCGACAAAAACCCCTATCCGAACTGACCCGTGCTCACCCCTAGTGTTATCAGTCAGCTCTATTGTTGGAGGCTCAAGACCGACTGGTATACTTTCTACTCTGCAAAATTTCGGACGAATTACCGGTATACCCATCTTGGCCGGTATTTTCCGGTATCGACGGTATATGTCCAGTAAGGCCCGGTATTTAGACTGGGACAGAATTTGAGGTGCTTGGTACCGGTTTTACCCAAATCCGGTACGTACCGGCCAGTACGGAACGGGATTGATAACCTTGAGTGTTCCACATAAATGCCAGTAAAACGCGTCGGAGGCAAAGCAATAAACAGCCAATTAAATTTATTCTACGCATAATTGGAAGTTTCGATCAGCTTACACCATTCAAAAAGTAATATTTCACACAAGAATACTTTGAGAAGCATGGTACCAATTAATAATTTTGTAGGGCGCGTCTTATTTCGAACAAATTGTTCATGCCCAATAAAGTCAACCTTTAGTAACCAAATAAGGCACCAAATATTAAAATTGAAGCTTAATGCCAACTCACCTCAGCATTATCATAGAGTTCAAACAGGGGAACAGCCAGGAGTTTCAAATTTTTGGGTACAGCAAAGTATTCTCTTTCAGACAAGTGAACAATGAAAAGCTTCTTACACTCCTGCATTTTATTTATGGTGAATTGATTTCAGGAGAGATCAAACAGAAAAACAAGGATAATATGCCAATGGAAAGTCCAAACTAGGAAGACCCTGTACCTTAGGCTTTGTGATATGTGGAGGGCAATAGGGGTACATTACAGTTTCGAAGTTTGGCCTCCACCAGATAGCCACACACTCGCCAATCTGCAACAAGTTTTGACCAAATAAGCATGTATGAATCACCACATTTATATGCCCCTTAATGTTCCTTGTTTACATAGGAGGTAAGCAAGGCAGAATAAACCCCTCCTAATGAGGAAAAGGGAAAAATTAACGACACGTAAAAAAACAAATTAAAAATATTTTTTGGTTTCATGACTAATAGCCTGAAAGAGGGGACATGCTTTGGTTGGACTACCTAGAGAGCAGAGAAATATCAGGGACCAGCTTTTATTTTTAAACTTCACCAATTGAAAAGTACGATAGCAAATCAGGCAAAATTGGAATCTACTGTTTGCTTAAATTGAGCTACAAGATAATTTCTACATCTTCTCATTTGACAAAAGAGGACATTTAGACATAAAATTATACCAATTTAACACTACTGATGCCTATTTGGGATATTAGGAGTGTACAATTCAAGGTAAGAGTCCTCTAATAGGTTAGTACCATATCATTAAAACAGTGAGAAAGGATTAACCTGCCAATTAGGCAGCCATGAAGGAAAATTAGCACCAAGTTTGCTTGACAATTTCCTTTGCAAGCCTTCAATTTCTGCAAGGAGAAAGCTCATTCCGTTACTTCTCTCTGGAAATTTATTAAATACAAAGCAGGAATCAACATCAACACCAGGGGATGAAGGATTAAGCATGCTAATGCTGTACACTATATACCATTTTCTCCAGGCTTCAAACGGCCACCAGGGAGCTTGCAAAAGGTGTTTCCGATTTGCAAAAGAAGAATATGAGGATGATTATGCTCTTGCACCTGAAGAAAGTGAGTCAATTCTGAGAAAAGACCAGCGATATTACAAGAACAGTACCCAATAAAACTGTCTTGTTAACCGTACACCGCATGCAGAAATTGCAGAAAATAAGTGCACTGTTTAAACTGAAGGCTGAGTTTGATTTCATTTAATGAACTGGCTCAGAATCATCGCTACAGTACTCAACCAACCCATGCAATTAAATGCAATTGTGATTTCCTATCCAATCCCTCTTGACATGATAGCGTATAAAAAGAGAATTATGGCAAGCTGGCGGATTCTGCACCGGGTTGTCTCCTTAAACAGAACGGAAATAATCTGAGGATAAACCTAGTGAAAAATATTCTGTCTCTCTGCATAAGCGGCTTAAATTGCCAAGGGCTTGAAGGGCTAAAAAGCAAGTGAGTTTAAGTCTTGGAGAGAATTTGAAATAAGAAAAATCACAACCACCTCTTCACCGGTTCTTTTTGCAATAGATCTAAGCTGGAGTAGTTGCTACTTGCAAGTACACTAGCAGCACACTGCTGCTGCTATGAGATCGTGTGGTTACAACAGGTGGTGTGTTGAGGAGTGAGAAATGGGGAGAAGAATTACTGACTCAGTGACCTTTGCTTTGGTAATGTTGTTTTGATGATGAAAGATATTACTGATGAGGATGTTTAGTGATGCTGGTGATAATTAAGAGGTCTACGGACATTTGAAACTGAGGCAGAATATGGAGGAATCATTTTGTCAAATCAAATCATGTGGTATAAAGAAAGAGAGTTCTTTCAGCCCAAATCAGGACTCATCATAGTCTCTCCAAATTATACATGCATGTATTTATGTGTTCATATTTATATACATGAAAAGTCAACTCAAAAGGTCCATCACTCTATCACGTAGCCATGGTGCCCGTTTGGCAGGAATTTTCATAGAGCGAAACATAGGACATATTAACTTGGCCACAAGCAGTGCACTGACCACTAGAATTGCTTCAACGCTGTTCCTCATGCCTTCTTTCATATAGCTGTAGAATGAAGCAAAAACACAGTATGATAATTAGCTTCTTCCGAATCTGCAACTTTGGTATCTACTTTATTCAATTCTGAAAGTTGAAACGACTTTAAATAACTTGTTCTTGATAGCAAAATACACTGATTAAATAATTTGAAGTCGAGACAATTCCAAAGTGCAGGATCCATATTCTCTAGGCCAACCAAAGCATCCATATCCCTACACGTGGTCCAGCCCATACTTGACGATGCTGGACATTACGATAGTAGCATACCAATCACACAATGTAGCATGCCCGCCAAGGTCCACTCTATTCAACACTGGCTCAACCTATGCCTTACAACAGCTCCACACCTATCAGTATTGGATATGTTAATAGGTATCTCAATCCATCCTATAGGTCACCCCTCTTCTCAAAGTGCAAATCCGCAGACATCCAATGCAATACTCATCTTGGTTATGAAGGATCCCATACTTGACTGGGTTATGCACAATCTCGTACTTGACATGGTGGGCTCCACCGATACGCCAATACCAAAAGATGCAAATATTGGGTAGAACTCACTCCCGAAAACCTATCAAGGCTTATAAGGAAAGTGCCGACGAGCTCATATACACATGGTCAAACCATACTGAAGCAATTCTTAGATGGGCCAATTCCATAATCTAAAGTGCCCAGTTTTAGTCTTTCGGAATGATAAGTGTCCAAATACATATGCTTACCAGTTTGTACCTTGTATAGCTCTAAATTCTAATTCTGGTATACTCCCTTGAGCGGGGAAAGTTGTTTTGGTTTGTAATTGCTCGTTCTGCTAGTTTAGCAGGAATCTCCTTAGAGTCTTATATGTTCGTTAAGGTCTTTAGAGGGTAGGTAGCTAGAGCCTATACAATGCACATGGCTGAGTTGGGAACAAGTAACAATGTTTTTCTTTCCAGGTTTTTGGAATTTGTAAGGCCTAGAGGGTAGGTAGCTAGAGCCTATACATTTTTATTATCCTTCGAGTGGTATGATTTTTTGCTTTGGAATAAGTTATTGAGAGAATGGAACAGTTTAATCCATCTCAACCTGCTAGCTTACAAGATCTCAGGATTGAGGTCAATGAGTTAAAAACTGAATTAAGGCAGCTAAAGAATAATAGGATAGTTCTCATGCTTTGGAGCTAACCAATCTAAAAAAATCTAGTTAAAAAGAGTAATTCTGTGGTAGTTGTTCTTATTTTCCTTTCCTGAACAGCAAGATCAGGGTTTCCATCGAAGGATTCAAGGAACTCTGCTCAATTATCGTTTCCCATTTTCAAGTGTTATCACCGAATTATGCGTATGTAAACAACTCATCCAAGTTTCCGTATGATATAGTTTTCTCTACTAAAACTAAATACTCCCTCCATCCGGATTTATTTGCCCCTCGTTCTATTACAACCGGATAAAAAAATTAGTGATATCTTTAAATTGGTAAGTAATTATATATTCATATGTCAAATAAAGATCTTGTTTGATAGATCTCGATTAGTTCTACAAGACAATGTTTTTAAAATTACATAGAACATTATAAATTATAAGATATAATCGTTTGAAAAGTGGCATGAACTACCAAAATGGACTAACAAATCCGGATGGATGGAGTATAACTTCACCTCATATAGAAAAACTCAAAATCTAAAGAAAACCAACATATATAAATATATATATATATATATTGGAAGCTCATTGTACATGGATCCCCTTCTAATAAGGGGCCCTTATTGAACTTTACCATAAGGACCAAGCCAATTTTCGTGTTTCCGGACCTAATTTTGACGATCCAAACCGCTCAATGTTTTTAAAACGTGTTTTTAAGGGCCCCAGCGAGAAATCATAAAAACAAAATACCCGGAAGGGCTTGATCCGATCAGTTTTTGATAAAAACGCTATAGCGGTTTGGATCATCAAAATTTGATCCGGAAATGGGAGGTCTTATGGTAAGTTCAATAAGGTACCCTTATTGGAAGCTCATTGTATATATATATATAAAAGGGCTCCCTTATATAGCTACGCTGCGGGATTTTTTGTTCGAGATCAAATTTCGATGATCTGAACCGTTAGATGTGTTTAAAACATGTTTTTATGGTCTAATGCGAGGATTTGTCAAAAAATACTCAGATCAAGCCCTTCCAGATATTTTTTAAAAACATATTTTAAACACATCTAACGGTTTGGATCATCGAAATTTGATCTCAAACAAAAAATCCCACACCGTAGTATATATATATATATCGATTCGATTTCCCCAGTGGAAAAAAAGGTAATCAAGAAAAAAGCATGAACGATTTGAATGCAGTTCCTCTTCATAAAGTTCTTAGCAAATTTAGGGTTTGTTTCCCATTTGCTAAAATGGGAAATCCCATAAAGATTAAGTTTAGCTTGGCTAAAATCACCTTTGTTTCCATTAGCTAAAAACTAAGTAGCTAAAAGTCAATTTTCTTAAAGTTATGTTGCGGTGGCAACTACAGTAGCCCCCCTTGCTGGCTTCTCAAAATCCACTCCATTGTCAAAGGCAAGCAACAACTCTCACGAACAGCCACTGATGATCAAGGTTTCCATCGAAGGAACTCTGCTCAATTATTGTTTCCCATTTTCAAGTGTTATCACCAAACAATGCCTACCCAAGTACCACTAATAAATCTCTCAGTTATGAGTATGTAAACAACTCATCCAATTTTCCGTATGCAATAGTTTTCTCTACTTTTTCCAAATGATTTTATGAGATAAAATCTAAGATCCTCAAATGATTTTAGCAAAACTAGATTTTATCAAATACAGACATTGGGTGGAGTTTATCAAAACTAGATTTTATCGTTTGGGACTCCATAAAAACGTAGATTTATCAAACTAGATTTTATCTCGTAAAATCATTTGGAAAACACCTTAGTTACTAAAGCTACCTTCACCTCATACAGAAAAACCCTAAATCTCATAAAACGCACGAACGATTTGAATGCCATTTCACAAAAAAATGAATTGATTTGTTTTTTTTTTGGAGGAATACATACTTGAGTTTCATGCGAGCGAGACGATCTGCCACTGAAGTGTCTTTCTCCATCTTTGGTTCCTTCGTCCCGAAAGAGTAGCTCGACAGAGAGTACGTGTTCACCACTGGCGATGTCACCATCTTCGCGCTCTCTCTGTCTCTCTCTCTCTCTCAAGGGAGTATTGTTCACGAAAGAAGCAGCGATGATCAAACGAGATTCCACACTGCGTCTTTTCTAGTACTTGTCAACTCGTATAAGGAAAGTACCCCAATGCCCCTCACAAAAGATAAATATTTTAGTGTCGGGCTGGCACCGCCGACGTGGTGTCCGAGCGAGAATATCGGTCGTTCGAAAAGATCTTGAATGACCCACATTTTGAAGAGATAAATAGAAAATAGAGTTGGCGAAACTTTTTGATAGCCGAGGTACAGACTCCGCAACACGTGACCGTGCCTGTTTCTCCTCACGAAGGAAGGCTAATTTACTAGTTTACCCCTATACCAGAACATCAAAACAAAAGTCTTAAAGTTAACATCAAAACCAAATTAATCAAAACCAAAGACTGTAAAATATTTTTGCCGACTAAGATGCGCGCTCTGCACCACTTGACCGTGCCCGTTCTTGCCGGAATTTTTTGTCCCCAGAATCTCCATTCTCGCCGTGCTCTTTTTCCGCCGCACGTTGTCGTGTATTTCCATGTTTTGCGACCAGAAAATGTTATGCAAGAAAAACCAAAGGAAAACAATTGATGATAATGCTTAGATCGTCTTTTACGACCTACCATTCCATCTTCACTGGACGTAAAATTATTGTAAGATTACAAAAGAAAACGTGTTATTTATACTTTTGTGGCTAGAGAACCAAACTACTCTATTGGCAAATTTTCAAGCAATATCACATGTGGGGACCCCATTATAAACATTCAACAACAGAGAAATTATCACAATTCTATGTTGTAACGGCTTCTAGAAACATCTTCAAATGTTTTTGAAATGCCTATTTCTTTAGCTAACGTATATACGAAATTATGCGGTTAAATTCCACGAAGACCTCCTCATCTATGTCTCATTTCCACGGAGAACCCCTAATAGTTAAAAGCGTCCAGACCCCCTCATCTATGAGAAATGAAAAAAAAAAAACCCTTACTCTGTGAAGGGAATGAAGAAAATGACTATAATACCCCCTAAAAATCACCCACACTCACCCCTAGTCAACTCCCACTTTCTCTTTCAAAAAATACCACATTTGGAAAACAATTTATTAGAGCAATTGAAAAACGGTAAACAAAAAAAGCATTTTAAAAAGAAAGTTTTCAAAAAAAAAAAAGAAACTTTCTTCAAAAAACAGTTTTCGAAAACTGAATCCTTAAAAAACATTTTTAGAAACCAGCTTTTTTTTAATGTGAAGAAACATTAGTTTTTTAAGAAGCATTTTTAAAAAGAAAAGTATTGTAAAAAAAAATGAACAGATTTTTAACAAAATATAGTTTTATAAAAAAATATTTTCCAAAAAAAATTTTGAAAGTAATTTTTCAAAAATATATTTTTCATAATAGTTTTTTGGAAAAAATAAAATTATGAAAAACAATTTTAAAAGAGGAAGTTTTGAAAACGGTTTTTTCAAAAACTTTTTTCCAAAAACTAATTTTTTTAAAAAAAAATTCTTCTTAAGAGAAAAAATTTTGACAAATTTTTGCTTTCGAAAAATTTTTAAGAATTTTTTTTTTAAATAAATATTTTTTAGCAGTTACGTTGTGTTTTGAATTTAAAATTTTTTTTCAGAGAAAGATGGCTGTAGAAAGGCATTTTCATCTAAAATATTTGAAAATTCCCCACCAACTAATGGTAATGTAACAAAAGGGGTCACAGTGGATAACGGTTATAGATGAAGGGGGTTTGTCTAGACGATTTTAAACGTTATTGGGTCATGATAGAAAAGAGGAATAAATGAGAGGGTCTCTGAGGAATTTAACCAAATTGCCCTCAAGGGTACTCTAGTGAGAATTTTCGAAGGTGCATGTAGAAGCACCATATTCTTATAGTTTTACTTGGGTCGAGCAATTTAAAATTTCATTAATACCCCTGTGTGATTCTGTATCACTTTTACTTTGATAATATTAAAAAATTATTTCTTAGCTTCCCAAAAAAGATAATTATAATAATTACGCAAAAAATGTAGCATATGACTATAGGGCAATTTTGTAATGTTTAGGTAGGGTGTCGACCTCATTAGCAATGTTATCTCCTCGTTTTGAGGCCTTTTTTACTCTTGTCCCTTTAATCTTTTGTATCCGTTGTTTTTTTTTGGGGGGGGTAAAGAGGTAGAACAATTGTATCAAACAAAACCACCGGCCAAAACAGGAAAACAAAATCCACGGCCAAAACCACCTATAAAACTAATGGCCGCAAAACCGCCTACAAAACTAACGGCCGGCCAAAACCACCTATAAAACTAACAACAAAAAAATACAAAAAAAAGTGCAGGAAAATAAAGAACGCCAGAGCAAGTCCCTGGAGCTGTCACCCACTGCTGCCGTCGTCGACAGGAGTCCGGATCTGAAAACCCCAGATCCGGCTCCCCCTGGAGCAATTGTATCCGTTATATTTTGATTAACAAATTATCTTTTCTTGCCCATTCAAAATAAAATTTGCAACGTTTGGGTGAGTAATATTATATTAAATTACAAATCCAATTGTACAAGGAAAATATTTATTCGCATTCATTAATCCTTCTTGGCAAACTCTAGATAGCAATTTTGTTATTTTCATGTGAGTTATACACCTATGTAAACACAAATCCATACGCAATAGGAAAATATTTAGGAAATTAATTTTGACCATGAGATTAACTTTTGACGTCCATGTGCGTAACAGGAAAGTATTTCACATATCGGGTCTACATCTTCCTCCTCTCACAATACAGTGGTCCCTATTGTAGTGGCCCCTACTACATTGATAGTAATTTGGTTCCTCTCTAATGTTTTCTTCCACACGAAATATATGAAGTAAATAATGTAATGGTCGGGAACCTCAAGCTTCACAATAGGAGATTCGTGGATACGCATGCAAATTTAGATACGGCTGGAAACTAGCTATACAAAAGAAACACAAGATTTTCATGTGCCATAAAAATCGAGGATAGGGTGCTAGTGATCACCTCCTAAAACCCTGAAAATCGCAAAAAACGACATCATTTTGGGCTTACAAAAAAACACCAAAAAATTTATCTCAAAACTATGTCGTTTTGAGTCCTCCAAGAAGAATAGCAAAATAGGGCTTTCACGCCTAACCCTTGTTCACCCCGCCCCTGTCGACTGAAGAGAGAGGGTGCCAAAAGAGAAAAGAAGACCCACTCATTCTTCTCATTCTTGGATGAAGCGTCGTTTCTTCTTGAATCTTACCTTGTCCCGATACCCGAAACAAAATTGAAGTGTATTCGTTTGGAGTTAGAAAACCTTTCACTACAAGAAAAAGTAACTATGGCGACGAAAGCCGGTGAGGAAATTCAAATTTCCTCGCCAAATGGGTCGAGGAAATCAATTTCGGCGGCAAAAAGTACACGATGTCGACGAAATTATCTTTCTTCGCCCAAAAACTCAGTTTTTGCGAGGAAATGAGCATTTCATCGCTAAAAGGCTACCATTTAGCGACGAAATTTGAATTTCCTCGCCAAACAGCAAAGATTGGCGACGAAATTATCTTTCCTCGCCAAAAAGCTAAAATTGGCGACAAAATTATATTTTCCTCGTCAAAAAGCTAAGATTTGGCGAGGAAATGAATATTTCCTATTTCCTCGCTAAAGGATACCCATTTGGCGACGAAATTATTTTTTTCATCATCAAAAAGCTAAGATTGACGACGAAATTATATTTCCTCGTCAAAAACCTAAGATTTGGAGAGGAAATGCTAGTTTCCTCGCCAAATGTTCAGAATAGGTGAGGAAATTTTGTTTCGTCGCCAAATGTTAATATTAGGTGACGAAATATTTCCTCACCTTTTCTAGGACTATTTAGATTTTGATATAGAAGTGCTGTATTATCTCAATGGTAATATATAACTAACAATTTTTGTAGCTCTCTAATATTATAAGACATTATTAGCAAAATATTTTTTCACATTTTCTAGTAATGATAAAAATGAAACTATTTCTCTCTCTAGTTCTCCTCAAACGATGTACTTTTTAAGTTCACAAGTTTTTTTAATTTTCTTTTATAGTAAACGAAATTTACAAAATCAAAGAATTCTTGAAGAAATTAATATTTTCATGAAGGTTATTTGAATAAATTAAAATACTTTAAAGAAATCTGTAGACACCCCAATTTGGATGACTTGTGCATCCCCAATGATGAGAGAGATCAAAATGTGCCTCGAAAACTTCGGAACAATACTCTTTGCACTTGAATCCCAAGGAAAACCTCTTCACCACAAGCCATACCCTACACCATCTTCAAGTACATTAAAAACCCTCTTTTTTGATATATAATATGTCTCAATCCGTTTTGAAATGAGGGAGATATGAGGATTTTACCAAAACGATTCTTTTTCCGATCACCTGAGGGTAAAATCATCATACCGTTTGATGTACAAATCATTTTGCTTCCCAACCACTTGGGTTATAAAGTATACTTATCAAGCTTTCCAACGACACCAACCACGCGCAAAACGGAGTTCGATAGCACCCGGGGCGGTCCTGTGAAGTTTGGTCTTTTTAACAGTGCCGCGCGGGACACACATTAGGCTGTATGGTGCAACTATGTGCACCATACGGTGCACTTTTGAAAATTCAGAATTTTTTCCACTTCCACCGTACGGCACACATAGTTGCACCGCACGGTGCAATTGTGAATACCGTACGACACCTGTTCTTTAGCGCGAATCCAGCCGATTTCCAGCAGCTCTGCAACTCGAATCTCATCATGGTTTCGTACTGGGTTGAAAGGCTACCCCGTAGCTCATCATATTTGCGTGAGGAATCTTGTTTGCGTGTAATCGATCGGACTCTCCCGCCTATATAAGCCGAGTCGTGCGAGGAAAGAAAAGAAGAGAACTCCGTGGGAAAAACCTCCATAAAAATCTCTCTGTGAGCTCTATCAAAAATACCTCTAATCCACCATTGCTTCTACAAATTACTCCTAGAATCCTCTTTCAAATCTACTCCAGTAAACCCGGTTCCTCTTAGTTCTATAAACCAAAAAGTTTGATGATTTGTTCCGAAAGGTATATTAGTTTGTTCCAAACCAAAGTTCTTGTTATTGAGAGGATTTCTACTGGGTTTAGAGCAATTCATACATCTTCTAAGCCCGGAAAAATCAGGCATTCAGCAAACCGAATAACCCACGGGTTATTCTTGTCTCTGGAGCAAATGTCGTAAATACGTTCGATATGTTCCACGACATTTGCTTATACGAGAGGTACATTTCAAATCTTTTCAAAAGATTTTTGATTGAAAAAAAAAACTGATTTTTGTATTAAGAAACTAACCCATTTTCTTCCCTGATCCAAAACAAATTTTGAAAGAATGTCAACTACGGACACCCTACGGTACTGGTGGCAACACCGCGCGGTGTATATAGGCATACCGTACGGTGTATTTGGTTAAAGTATTTTTGGATGCTCTGTTTTGAAACTGTGCTCTGTTTTTTTCTTAAAACTTACAAAAGCTTTATTACAGGTTACCCCCTGTATTTCTGGTTCCTACAATTAAGTCCCTTCGTTTGGCTAATTATTTCATTTAATTGTTTATTTGAATAAATTGTTGTTATTTACTCCTTTAAAATGTTATTTCTTTTCTTATTTATTGTTTACGTGGATAAAGTTTCTAATAAAATCTTTTCAGAAAA